>JAWPHD010005665.1:0-158956 GCA_037043455.1 Cyrtodaria siliqua | reverse complement strand
AACCGTAACTGAATAAGTGTAAAATGAATTATCCATTTTTTTTGTCTGGCTGGTTAAAGCTTTTTATATTGTATCTATAGAGTTTTGATTCTCAAACGATGTAAGTTATGTATATACCTCGTGGTCAGTAGGTTTAGAAACGATGTACATATGTTGTAAAATGTGGCTGTTGTTGGCGGGATAGATACGTTAACTTGCAATAGGACGTATGTCGGATATAGCTTTTAAAGTAAACATCAGTAAACTAACCGTGATCACTAAATGTAATCTATCTCGATGCACTGGGTACCGATTCTTATCTGGAAGCGTTTAATTTTTTTTTATATCTTATATGTATGTTATATTGTCACATTAAGTTATATTATTTAAATCAGATAATATGTACTGAGTATTCTTAAGTGTCCTGTTTTATCCCAAAGTTTATCAAAACAGCAATGAGCTGGGTATATATAAGGCTTGCAGGCATATTGCAACTCGACATACATGAACTTGATGCTAACTTGCTAGATAAGAGAGACCGTTGTGAACCCAGCTTCTTGGATATAACCTTTATCACGGATTAACATTTTAGTTGTATGTATTTCAATGCAGTCATCCTCACACTGGTAAACCGGCGACCGAAAGATCAGCTCAAAGCAAAAAGGTACCCATCAACACTGGGGTAAGTATGTCTACTCGTTGGATACGTTATTCTCAACATATTTACAAAAGAAATGGTTCTCCGTGTTAGCTGCATGAACGATACACGAATGTGTGTAAATGTCTTTGCATTATGTCAAATATTTTGTGAGATATGGCGAGTTAAACGTGAATGTTTCCCAAAAAGATGTCAGTTCTGAAGTTTATACCCTAAATACTCATAAAATATTCAATACTGAGGTAAAACAGCTGGTGTACGATTAAAACAAGTTATATCTAATGTAAAACGTGTATAAATCTTACTGCAAGAATCTACGTATTAAAAAGTTATGACTATTTAAACTACACCGGTCGGTAAGAAAATGCGCCCGAATGGCACAGCTCCGAAAATTATTGGCGCCCCGAAAGATCAGCCCTGAAATCAACTTGAGAAAATCGCATTTTTGTGACCAGACGGGTGTTTTGATGGTTGATGGGTACCTTTTTGCTTTGAGCTGATCTTTCGGTCGCCGGTTTACCAGTGTGATCCTGCTTGAGCGGAATAGCACGGGGGACTTTAAATTCAGAGGACCCTGGTTAAAGCCGAAAGTCAGTGAATTTTGTCGGTGTGTCCCAACCCCCCCCCCCCCCACCCCCCCCCCCCCCCCCCCCCCCCCACCCCACCACGCGCAAAAGTCGGGTTGATGCTTACTATCCTAGGTTAATTACATACTCTAAATCAAAGTACGGAGAACCTCACTACCTATGTTTAGTTACATATCCTAAGCAGGTGATATTGTAATAACTGCACCAAAGCCATGGTAAGTAGTTAGTAGTAAGTATTAGTACAGTGATCTGGGTATCACCCTTCCGCCCCCCCCCCCCCCCCCCCCCCATCCTAAGCAGGTGATATTGTAATAACTGCACCAAGCCATGGTAAGTAGTTAGTACAGTGATCTGGGTATCACCCTTCCGCCCCCCCCCCCCCCACCACCGTAGGGTTGATGTTTACTATCCTAGATTAATTCCATACTCTAAATCAAGTACGGAGAACATCACTACCTATGTTTAGATACATATCCTAAGCAGGTGATATTGTAATAACTGCACAATACTAACAAATAGTTGCCATGGTAAGTAGTTAGTACAGTGATCTGGGTATCACCCTTCCCCCCCCCACCCCCCCCCCCCCTCCCTAAAAAAGGGTTGATGCTTACTATCCTAGGTAAATCAAGTACGGAGAACATCACTACCTATGTTTAGATACATATCCTAAACAGGTCATTGTAATAACTGCACCAATACTAACAAATAGTTGTCATGGTAAGTAGTTAGTACAGTGATCTGGGTATCACCCTTAACATATTTCTTCGTCGACTCCGTCTGGTTCCCGAGCAAGAATATGACCACTGCATATCCAGGCATAGGGTAACATTCCCCGAATTCATGTTAATTTTGTCATTTTTTTTTCATTATTTTCATCATGAAACCTGTATTGTTTCAGGTGCTACTTCAATGGTGGCAGTTATCGTGGCTCCAGCGAAAAAATGGAAAAAAAAAATGTGCTTTTTATACTTGCAAAGGAACATTTCTTGTACTGACGCCATTTGTTAACGTCTCACACCACAATTAATTTTCCATAGGGTCCCATTGTAATGTTTTTGTTCGTGGCATAGAGATAAAAAAGATTTTGCAACATGTATTTATGCTTAAATTCTTCATTGATCCAATATCTGCATGCTATTAACTTTTAACGAATATTTACCAGATTGAACTTTTTTTAATTCATGTTTGCGTGACACCTATCAAAATTTAGACAAAAATACAACCCCCGTGGAGATTAGACCCATGATGTGTAAATGAGGCAGAATTAGCTAGAAATCTTATATCAACATGCATTTTTCTGGGATCTCTTCCTAAAATGCTGTAGATTTAGAACCTGGTAAAGATAAATCAATGTATCCTGTAAAATGTAGAAAAGCGAACTTGTTTTTTTTTATCTACCTCTTTCATCTGTAGGGCAGGAGTATTCAAGGGAGATAATAGTGGTGTGAGTCCTTCAGGAAGAGTGAGGGGTTGACTTTCCCAGCCTAGACCTGTAAACGAAAAATGGAGTGTTTACTAGAGAATTTGCAGCAACTCTGCAGTTCTGCAGTTAAGAAGGTTCTAGGCACATTCTGCAAATTTTTATCTAGATGTTAATGAAGTGTGAGCCGGGTCGAATGTTCATTCCTGTTGAGCCATATAACATGTCAAATCAATTCATCTTCGTCGATTCTTTTTTCAGTAACACAAAAATGCATATATACTATTTTTATATTTCATATGCAGAATTCTCATTGTGTTGTATATGGGTGGGGTAATTCAGGTGTAAAAATCCTTAAAATATGCATCAATTTTAATTAAAAAAAATTAAAATAGACAATTTTTTAAGATTTTGCGTTGCAATATGCAATGTTTAATTCATGTATTTATGTGTAATACATAATCCAAATGTGTAATCATAATAAGTATTGCCATGACGCATACACCTAAAAAAGGACTTTTGTTAAAAAAAAACACACGTTAAATCGCACATTTCCTTTATCTAGAATCCTTTAGACTATGTGTCGTCTGTGCAATATATGTTAAAGAACATGTTAATACTATTTATGTTGCAGTTACTTTGAGGAAGGCTTATACTTCCAGTTTGGCATGTGTCTCAACTTTTATCAGGCTTACTGAACACATATGTGCAATGCCATGAACATTGCCATGAACATTGCTTAGTACTTAATTTCATCAATTATATCATAACAATCCCTTATTCATATTATAATATTATTTAAATCATGTAGAAAGGTTGTAAATTACTGATTCTTACAAGTTTACACATATATTGTAAGAAATATTAACTAAACTAAATGCATAAAAATGTGTCAATAGTGGGTGGGGTAAATTGACTTCTAATTTGAAGCAAAATAGAGATTTTAAACTAAATTCAGAGCTAAAAAAGAGTTTATTTACGCTTTATGTAACTCAATGAATTGTAAACTTAAGTGCGTCTTTAAAAAGTACATCAATAATTATTCACACAAGCATGACATTCAAACATGAACATCAACAACTTATATGAAAGCGATACAATGATAACCTATTAATGTTCGATTTTTTTTTTATAAGCTACCTGTTCCAGATTGCTATCATGGAAACATGTAATCTAATATACATTGCTCTTTTCAAAAAGTGATGGCAGAATTTGTCCTTGAGTTGGTAACAATATCGAAAATTTTAGGTCCTGGCTCAAGACCTATATGCATGCATGACGTAATCGTCTCACACCACAATTAATTTTCCATAGAGTCCCATTGTAAGGTTTTTGGTAGTGGCATAGAGATAAACAGATATTACAACATGTATTTATGCTTAAATTCTTCATTGATCCAATATCTGCAATTTAAAACACATTTAACAAATATTTACCAGATTCAACTTTTTTTATTTCGTGTGTGCTAGTCAAAATTTAGAAAATACAACCCCCTGGTGATTAGACCATGATGTGTAAAATGAGGCAGAATTAGCTAGAAATCTTATATCAACATGCATTTTTCTGTGATCTGCAAAAAAAGACTATTGAGCGAAAAAACAGATTGAACCGGATATGAAACGTTCTAGTTCATACTAATGACTTACACGTGACCGACTTTTAGCCAATGAAAACTACGTATTTAAAATGATATAATAAAAGACGCTATCATCCTACTGGTGTAAAAAGCCATTATATAAACCGTATACAGTAGGTAACGATAGAAGTGGTCAAAATTTACATCTTCGTTGCTTATCGTATTTCCGTGTTTATAAGTCAACAGTTGTTTACATCACGTCTGGTGATGGTAATGATTCTCCAGTTCATAACATAAATCAATTGAATTTAAATGAATTGGATTGTATAATCACACCAACAGCTAGGGTCCAATGACGGCATTTCAGCTAGACATCGGTGCAGGAAGACCCCAGGTGCCGCTCAATTGTGATCAAGTCACAATAAGTTTTTTTGTACACAAACCTGTGCATTATATATATACACTACCCAACCTTTATAATCGGTCACCCGGTTTTTTTTGAACAAAACACGAATACTAAAAACTGGAAATCACGAAACACATACGCATATTTTATTAAGTTTATCAACTATGTTATCTGAAATCATTTTTTTTCCAGATACATTGCTGATAAATGTGTTATTTTCAAAAAAAAAAACGGGTGAGCCGATTATAAAAGTTGAGTAGTATATTATAATATGTACAACTTAAACGTTAACATGTTCTTATCTCATTTTAAAGGTATACTCCAGGAATATGGAATGACAGCGCACCATTTTTCACCACTGATTGTCCAAATTCCATACACTTTAAGTTTACTGTTGTACATTGATATGATATTTTGAAAGTTCGAGAAAATGACATGGACTGGAAAAAACTATATTTTCTTCTGTGTTACTGTAGCTTTAAACATCTTCCAGCAGATGAAAATATGGTATGGCAACATGGTAATATGTTTAGAACTAAAACTCCACAAACTCTTTATAAAAAATATAACCTCTAATTAACTGAGTGTTCATTATTAACTGTAAGAAGCCAATTTGACAATATTTACTATTATGATGTTTGCTTGGCAAATCATTCGGCAATTATTTAAACGTGAAGGACAAACGGTCGTTCTTACGTACACATAGATTGCACTCGAAGTCTCCACATTGTTTACATTTAAACCTAAGGTTTGATTTAAAGTGTTTATTATAATCAACATTTCCCACAAAATCCGGTTTGAATTTGTTTATACCACAATTAATTCGTATTATACATTCAAATGCATTGATTACGTTAACATGCGCTTTGGTGTTAATATGACGTGGGCGGAAGTTGAAACGTTCATACTTTTTCAGCCACCTATCATTCATTAAAGGGACACACGGCAATCTTGCATTTTTTAACATAAATTGTATTTGTCAATAATTAATATTAAAGGGAATGTATCTTTATTATTGAGAGTTTTGAAATACTTGAATAAGGGTGAAAGAATTATCAAAATCGGATGATGAACAAAGAAAATATGATCATTTGAAGTTCTGTTGAAACGGATATGGAAGCGGCCATTTTGTTAGCTATGACATCATGGTTCTAAATGACCATATATGGAATATTTTATAAATATGAAAATTTACTGATTTATAGGGGGAAAATGACAGCAACTGTATGAAAAATATGTAATACTTAACGGCAATAATGATTTATATCACCAGTAAAAAAAAATCATTCATTTGCAGTGATTTTCTTCATTTTAAATGATATTTATCAATACTCCATATATGATAATATGGAACTATGACGTCATAGTTCTAAAAATGGCGGCTCCCATATTCGTTTAGAACTATACCTTTAAATGGTCATATCTTTTTTGTTTATCATCCGATTTTGATAATTCTTTCACTTTTTTCCAAGTTTTTCAGAACTCTCAATAATAGAGTTTGTTTGGCTGTGTCGCTACATTCCCTTTAATTATAAGAATTATATAAAGCAAAATGTTTTTGCGTATTACTAACTGTTGATTACACTTCGCCAATAATATTTTCAAACCTTTAGTAGAATAACGAAGAAAAGTTGAAACTCAAAATTGTATACTGTTGATTACACTTCGCCAATAATATTTTCAACCTATGGTAGAATAACGAAGAAAAGTTGAAACTCAAAATTGTATTTAAATATATGCAAGCAGATTTAAAGTCAAAATGATAGATGCTAATTGTAATGCTCCATAAACAGTTAAAAATTACCATGTTGTCCCTTTAAGTAGACGCAGGAGCAGTATGCACTTGATCATATCAGACATACGTTATCACATACGTTATCTCACGGATGTAAACCAGTTGTCGGTACACTGTATGAAATAGTGACATACTACATAGTTTGAATTACTAATGTCATAAGCGCTCATCGCATATACAGATATCATAATGCGAGTTTTGTTAGATTTTCTGTTGTTTGTGAGTTTCTGCAACTTCGGTTATGCTGCAAATGTGCAGTTATTACCAACAAGGAGAAATATTGCAAAGCTGATTTTGGTAAGTTTTGTATTATGTATTTTGTACACTTATTATTTTCAAAGTTTATTCATATTTTTATAAACACGCTGTAATATATTGTTTATTCTTATTATTGTCAAAATGTTTGTTCATTACTTTTATCAATATTATTATATATTATTATATCGTGGTTTGTAGTGTTAACGAAGTTTCAACACATTTGTTTTGTCTTAACATTTGTGTTGTTGTTTTCCTTTAGGTAGATCTTCTTCGATACGGTGTCCTGTTAGGGCCATCTTACCATCGCATCTTAGAATCGACCATCGATGGTACGATGCGATGGTAAGATGCGATGGTCGATAGTAAGATTGCGATGGTCGATGGTCCATCGCATCTTACCATCGCATCTTACTATCGACCATCGCATCTTACTATCGACATCGCATTTCGCATCTTACCATCGACCATCGCATCTTACCATCGACCTAGGTTAATTGAATGCTGAAATATTTACTTGTTTCCAGTTCGGTTATTATCTCAATAAGTCTTTCTTATGTCTCAATTGATTTTTTTTTCTTCTTTTTTTGTGTGATCATATCCCTAATAATTACCTTGCATATGCAAAAGGGCAATAGTTACTATGAATATAAACAATAAAACTAACCGAGCACCAACGTTTTAATTAATCGCATCGTTTTACGAATATAATTAAACGCCTTATTTGTAAAAATGTTGACATGTTTTCTTTTATCATTTTCATTTACGTCAGAAAATTAAAATAGTAACGATTATAAATTAGTGCCCCTCCATTCATGCATTAAATATAATACAAAATAATAATGATAACAACAGATAATGTCAATACTTGTAAACATATTTGAAATGAGAACTATTGTTAATAATGCATCTGAAATAAAGACAGTGCAGATCAATGGTTTTTACATTTAACTAATGGAATGTCGTATAGGTTTTATACGAAAATCTCAATCATTAACATTAATAGGCTGTGAATTTTGTAGGGTATGATTTTCTGAAAGAACATACAGTAAGTTTCAAAATGAGACATGTGTGCCATCTGAGAGTTAGGGCTTTAGTGAGTTTTGGGGAAAACTATGCGTTTTTAGACGAAAATCGCCGAAATATGGAATTATTTTTTAGAAAAAGAATGGAATACATTAGAACCAATTTAAATTGATGGAATCTTTCTCGGAACGCATCTCTACGTGTCCTACCATATAATTTATGGATCCGATACTTAAATATTGAGATTTTGGGTAAAAATGTTAAAAAATTGAATAAAATCGCTCATTTCTGTAATACATTGTGGGTTTTTAACTAATAATTAGAAATATATCTAATACAATAGAAAATATATACAAAATTCCCCCTGGGGGAAGTGGGTCTACAGCCAGCTCAAGAACTATAAGACAAGTATGTGCTGTAACGTATATATAAAAAAATGTGATGCGTTAATGTCTAATAACAGAACAATTTTAAACTTATCAACATATGTTTATTATGCCTTTAAACTTCGAATAGAAATGCAAGTTTGAATTTTTACATCACGTTTCAAACTGTTTTCCATTAAAAAATCTATAACGCTTCAAACTGCAATGTATACCATGTTTTTGTTTTACTTATTTTCTCATATTCTGCTCACTGTATTTTATATGCATAGTGTGTAGGCTATAAACGTTGTACATTCTTAATGTTTAATGCTGAATAAATTTATTTCATTTGATATATAAAGTGACTGTTCGATTAGCAATTGATGGTTAGACAAATACGGATACGAATAATAAATCACATTAAACAAAGTCGTAAATATATAGAAGTATACAAACATTATAAACATCGCTTATATAATAGCGGATCTAGACCAGTGTAAACGAAATGCGTGCATGATTTGTTTATATGTGTATTTGTATGTTTGTATGGTGTTTTACGTCATTTTCAACACTTGTACGGTTATATATGACGGTCGATTTTTTTATTTATTTATTTTTAAACTGAACAAGGGATTGTATCGATTTCACAATTCTGGCACAATATATGGGTCTCATTAGAGGCAAGCCATCAATAAAAAATAAATAAAACTTAATTATCAGCGGTATCGCTTAATTGCTTAGGCACAGCTATAAGTTATAGAAGAATACCGTAGTGTGTACTGCTATATTACAATTGGAGTTCACTCGAAATTGTTATATTATTATATTATTAAAGGGACACATGGCAATCTTGAGTTTTATATCAGGCATTAACATAAGCACCTCGGTTTATTTTATTTATCCTGTACCATTTTTACTTTAAAACTGCTTGCACACAAGTATGCAAGTTATGTAGGAAAACTAACGGGAAGCCGTGAGGTTTTAAAAGATCAAAACTAATACCAGTGTTTAACAGACCAAGGCGCGATAGTCAAACTAATTTACTTAATGTAAGCTCATCGTCAGAGATACGTTGGCTGAACACCAGTACTCCACTGTACCCGGGAATAACAGCTAAAAGATGGCGATTCATATACTGTGTTTCCTTTCTCGTGATCCGTCCGTCGGATGGGGAGTCCCGTGTATCGGTCTATCCTCCGAGCACGTTAAAGAACCATAGGAATCTATTCGATAATAAAATTAGGGCAGGATCCCGGATTCCTGTGTATCCGTCCCCTCTCTCTTGGGCGGCTCTACATAACCTATACTGTATTGATGAGCCGTTAAACAACATTCAACTCAATTCCTTTCTCGTGATATTTGTAATTACGAACAAGGTTGGAATTGCCACGGTTTGCACGGAGGTTACTCAATTTGCACTTGTTTACATTTGATAATAGTAACAAGCGTTTGCACGGAGGGTACTCAATTTGCACTTGTTTACATTGGATAATAGTAACAAGCGTTTGCACTGAGGGTACTCAATTTGCACTTGTTTACATTGGATAAAATAACAAGCGTTTGCACGGAGGGTACTCAATTTGCACTTGTTTACATTGGATAATAGTAACAAGCTAACAC
The DNA here is from genome assembly GCA_037043455.1 of Cyrtodaria siliqua. Classification (NCBI taxonomy): domain Eukaryota; kingdom Metazoa; phylum Mollusca; class Bivalvia; order Adapedonta; family Hiatellidae; genus Cyrtodaria; species Cyrtodaria siliqua. The sequence continues at coordinate 149,269 of JAWPHD010005665.1, read as the reverse complement.
CCCCACCCCCTTCCACCACCACCACCACCTCAATATTCATGAGAAGATCAACTAAATTCAACCAATGAAATCGCGCGTTTCATATGCACTTCAGATGACGTTCGAGTAAACTGGACAAACGAAAGTCCACATAAAACACATAGATCCATATCCGCATAAAAATAAAGTCTTCGTGTGTTATTGCTGTGGATTGCACGATAAGTTCAAAAAAATGCACTAAACGGCATGTTTTATATCAAGATACGAAGAAAATCATGGGCGCTGCCATGTGTGTTTTGAAAATATATATTCCACCGAAATTATTACGTGATTAGTACTCTAAATAGTAAGTCGTAGTACATCTGGCCCGCTTAGCTCATTTGATAGCGAACTCGACCGCGAGTGTAATTTTAGTGTGGGTTCAATCCCACGAATCGGTACTCTTTTTTGTATCGCTAATAAATTCCGTCAAACAATGTTTTCTTTAAAAAAAATCCAGTAAATATTCACTAATGATTGGTGCATTATGTTTGTCAACGCAATTACTTTGTGTTTATAAGCTACAAGTTACGGACATTGTCTCTTTCAATACAGAGCGTAGACTGCCCCACAGCGATTTACTGAAACCCGACATGCGCAGTGAAGCAGTCAATACCGAGCAATATCTTATATGCTAATCGTAAGGTCAATCTGACGTGACATTCAATGGAGTGTTGTCAGATCCTTGTAGGGTTGAGTATAGTAGCGTGATAAAGGGTCTGATTTTAATGAGATTGAGTAGATCTAATGTTTTCCTTCCGCTCTGCTTCCGTTGATGACATATTAAGCAGGTCCATGGCAAACACTTGACTTGATTTAGGAATCACTCCATCTATCATTTTAGTGCGGTCATTTTCTTCATTAAGCATACGTCCAGTTTGTTATTTAAGTGGTTAAACTCTGCAGTGAGCTAAGCAAAACTTATTTTAATTTGAAAGTTCAGGTAGTTGACTAGATCATACATAGTTTTTCAAACATAAACTGTTTAAAGATGACTGTCGAACTTCTTTCCTTTAAACAAAATATAGTATACTATCACACACATTAAAAACGTTCAAATACAGTGAACACTCGTTTAAGAAGTACAGATGCAAAGTCCTTTTTTAAGTTCTTTCAAGACAATGGCACTTTCAGTAACAATTCTGGGAACCTGGGACGCCAAATTCTAAACGTTTATGCTAAAAGACGCAACGCGTAGCATATATTAAAGATTAGAAAATAATATACCTGCCTTGCAAAACATATAAATTGATATATAAAACAAATGAAAAGCTAACCTGTACTCAATTCTGAAAAGGGGAGCCTTTGGAAGCGCGATTCTCACGGATCGTTTTTTTACCGACAAATGCCCCACCATAACTTAATAATCATGAACAAATGCATTTAAAACACTTTACTCACTCTTGTTGTCGTGAGCAAATCAATTATTTTCTTACCTTCAAAACATGAAACAACGAGAAACAATTGTAGGAGAAAAGGAATGACAACTTTCTTTAAAACAAATTGTAATACCCCCCCCCCCCCCCACCCCCCATGTAATCCCCCCACCCCCACCCCACCTTGGAATTACTATAATATTGACACATATTATAGCCCCACCATGTCTTTTCTACCATATTGAACACATATGTAAATAATGTAGATATTGACATATAACGGTATATATAAGTACAGAATACAAATGGTGGGCGAAAGGGCACAAACTGTAGCCCTCTGCCTAAATACAAAGGAACAAGTGACCTGAATAATAGCCCTCACCAGTATAATGTCCAAGAAACGCGCCAAAAGAACGAGAAAAACGTGTCACCGAGCACAAACAGAATGACGACATAGTAACTTACATGCTGTTCCGAAACGAGAATTAGTATAGGTTATTATATTTGTATTGGGATATACGCACGAGTTTTTGCGCTTAACAATATTGCGCGACTTTAGGAGCGCAATATGTATACGAGGAAGAACGAGTGCATATATCCCAATACAAATCTATGAACATTTTTATTGCATACGAATTTTTAAATTAGAACAATAAAATAGTTTGTCATATTTAATTTTCACCAAAAACATGTATTTGAAACAAACATATTGTCGTTACATCGTGGGAATTTTCACAATGAAATCAACATTGATTACATCACGTGACATACTTTCTTTGACATGAACAGAAAATTGCACCAATCACGAACGATACATTACACACCCAATATGACTTTACTACACGTCGATATGAGCGAATATTGACGTTTCATGTTACATTGAAAGTAAACGGAGCTTGTAAATGCGTATGCAATTATTTAATTTATTCACACATCTTTATGTTGTATATCTATCTAGTATTGCTGGTCCAAGTACACAGCGACCTGATCAATACAAATGGACACAAAGTCTTCGATGATTACTTCCGCATCGAGATAATACGGACGTTTAAGGTAAGTTTAAACAGTTGTCGGTTGGCTGGTGTTTTGACGTCATTTTAAGCACATTGTAGACTATATATGACCGTGGAATTTTTAGTGGTGGAAACAGCCCACCCAATATTCTTGGCAGAACCAGTATTGAGTGTCTCCCGCTACGGTGATGATCGACACTTTCTCAGTTACAAGTCGAGTTTCAAGTGGGATTCGAACCAAAAGAAGAAAATAATATTGAGCCTTTGCTGGAGATTTGGTTTGTCGGTAATATAATGTGTTTTCGGAGTCGCAGTAAACATAACTTGTTTACTTGAGTACATAACGACCGCTGAGCCTTTTGGAGATTTGGTTTGTCGGTAATATAATATAAAAAGTGCTCGGAGTCGCAGTAAAAATAACTTGTTTACTCGAGTACCTAACGACCGCTGAGCCTTTGCTGGAGATTTGGTTTGTCGGTAATATAATGTGTTCTCGGAGTCGCAGTAAACATAACTTGTTGACTTGAGTACATAATGACCGCGAATGACTATTATAACTTGATTTTTTAAAATTCATTTACTACAATTCAAAATGCTGTTGTTCTATACGAGTTAAAAATAACGACACTTGCTGATTCATTATCAAAACTAGGTTCTTCTACAACCACATAGTTCCATGCTTAGACACCGTTAAAATTGGTTGGTCGGTCGGTCGGTCGGTCGGTATTGTACGTCATCTGAAGCACATTTTCAGCACATTTTAGAATATATAATACGGTTGATTTTCAGTGGTGGAGGCAGACCACACGTTTTTGTCTGGGAAGAACCAGTAATGTATACCTCCCACAACCGTAAACAATCAGACATTTTGTACTAAGAAAGCAGAGCATCAAATGCAAACGATTTAAGGTTTTTTTAAAACAGTTATTTTTTAAAAGTTTCTAGATAATTATGTCTATGTTAAGAGCTTAATGGTGTTGATGACTGTTCTTTAATCAAGAAACGAAATAACTGGGTAGATGCTTAAACTTTTTCGAAGAGTGTACACTCATTGACTGATAATTTAAAAAAATAACGAATTATCTTCTTCTTATGTTGGATGCAATCATTTAATTTAATATTGAGGTACCGCTGCACATTTGTTTTGTCAAAATGATTTGGCATTTATTCGATTTTAATTCCAATGTATGAAACAATATGTGTTCAGTAAGAAGTCAAGATATTTTCATTCGTTTTACTAGTGCTTTGTAGATGTGATTGTTTTACGGTTAACTGTAATTTGCATACCATTTTATCACGTCTAACAGTAAGAGTATAACATATACAGTGTTACCCGCATTGCTTCATTCTACGTAGATAATTATTTTTCAGATGAAGTATAACACATCCTATTCCAACAAGGGCAAAGTTTACACGGCTTCTGAAAGTGCGAGTTGCGGTGTGAAATTAACGAATGGGCAAAAGTATCTGATAACAGGTGAATGAAATATGTCTACACATATATTCGAATTTAATTATTTAGATTAAGTTCTATACTTGATTTTTCTAATCTGAACCAAGGTACTTCAGATGAAGTATGATATGTCTTAATTCACTGTAACTGTATTACATTTAAACACTATGTCTGATAAAACTAGATAATATCCAAGGCCATCTGTGTCGTTAATATGCACAAGTAGATGTAAAAATCGAACAGAAAATGTAGCATTCAAGGACGACAGTCAACCACAAACAGTCGCAGTAACAAACAACTATAAAGATTAATAAAAGGCAAGATAAACATCACAAACACAAAAGGGCTGACAGTAGGGCTAATACGCCTTGGAATGGTCAAGGGCCAAAAAGGCCGCTGGGGTTCAAACCAGGTTATAGGGTTCACCAAACCTCACGCTTACTCTGTTGTCATCCCAATAAACGGGACTGTGCAAATTAAAGACATACATCGAAGGAGTATCCTATTGGTTACCACCTAGAAAGATACATTTAAAGTCGCACACACACGCTTCGACCTAACCAAGGATCTCACTTGACTAGTGGTAACTTCAAGTCGTTATCCCGTCAACAACAGACACAATTTACAATTTACCAATTATTGTTTATTCTCAACATCGAAATAGGCTTATTTTATTCATTACACGTGACCATATTGTGTTTATTTTTGTGATCTCCAGATACCTGCCGAAATTACCTTTTGATATTCGTTGCGTAAATTCAATAACGGGTATGTTAAGTGCCCGTGAATACATCTAGACTTTTAATCGCCACATATACGCATTATTGTATGACAGCAACACATGGATATAGTTTGGAAGAACGGTTTTGTAGCGACATTTGGCGGTTTTGTTTCTTTAAGCATCATGTAATATAACGGTCATATTTATATACCACAAATACACATTTTATTCTTGCTAGTCGGAGTTCAGATGTTTTAAAATATCTATATAAACCGTAAATGCTGCGAAATTCCAAAGCGGTCAGTCGAAAAAGTGACGCAATGACGCGTCATGTGATCTACACTTACGTACACTCTGACAATAGAAAATATGTCTAAAAGTTAAATAAGTTTACACTTGTTTATTTTAAACTCTCTAACGATTGTATTCTGATAAAAAAAAAAGAAAAAGAAGAAGAGTAAGCTATGTTCCGAGTTGTTAATATTACGCGTAAACTCGAACTACTGTCCACTTCACATGAGCATGCGCGATTTTGGAGAAAAATAAACCGAAATAGTTTCGACCATACATGTAAACATAGGTAACATTTCCTGCATACAATGGTTTTGTTTAATATAATTTAAATATTTACGTCCAGTGAGCAATTTTGCAATATCTGTTTAGTCTGCTTAGGAAATATGGTAAGAGTGATGGTAGGTGCACCCATGAAACTGGTTGAATCCCATATCGGCCTTTTTTACCATTGACAGTTCCAAGGTAGAAGCCCTATTGACAACCCCTTTGTATGAGTGATGTCATACATCTGCGCTTTATTTACAATTGTAATGCTTGTTTGCTTCCGTGCGTGTTTTTTTTGGTAGTTTTATAGTTTATTAAAGGGACACATGACAATCTTTACTTGTTAAAAACTCACGGCGTCCCGCTAGTTTTTCTGCATAACTTGCATTTGTTCAATCATCAATATTAATTATAAGAATAGTAGTAAGCAATTTATTTTTGTATATTATTATTTTTTTATATAATTGCACCAATATACCATATTAAAACGTATAGTATATTAACACGAAATAGTGAATACTTAAAATTTGATTTATTTAAATGTAACCAGGGTAAAAGTAAAAATGATACTGGATATATAAATCGAGACACCCATTTCAAACACTTCAAGATTGCCGTGTGTCCCTTTAAAGTCTCGCCAAAGTACAATAATAAAACATTACACATGATTTTAACTATGCCATTTTAAAAGAATTACAAGAGACTATATGCAATTAAATTTCACATTCACAACAATAAAACAATATGATAGACATTTAACTTATTCGATTGGTCCTGGATATATTGCACCAGCCCTGTCACACATCAAACTCACTACTGAAGCAATACCCCAAAGGATCAATCGCATAGGCTTTTTTTTTTTTTTTTTATATATATATATATATAGTTCAACCATGGTTATATTAGATAGGGCAGACCCACGCTTAATACACCATAGAAGACATATATGTGGTCGACTGTGGTCTTTGAATGCTACATGTCCTGTCTGAGTTTTATATCTATTTTTAGTTTTAAAGGAACTTGATTGATTATATAAGTTTATTACATTTTTAAATACACATTCATGACAAACGATTAATACATTTAGGCCTTGAGCCAGGACCCAAAATTTTCGATATTGTTACCAACTCAAGGGACAAATTCTACCATCACTTTTTGAAAAGAGCAATGTATATAGATTACATTTTTCCATGATAGCAATCTGGAACAGGTAGCTTATATAAAAAAAAATCGAACATTAATAGGTTATCATTGTAGCGCTTTCATATAAGTTTCTGATGTTCATTTTTGAATGTCATGCTTGTGTGAATAATTATTTATGTACTTTTTAAAGATGCACTTAAGTTTACAATTCACTGAGTTACATAAAGCGTAAATAAGCTCTTTTTAGCACGGAATTCAGTTTAAAATCTCTATTTTGCTTCAAATTAGAAGTCAATTTACCCCACCCACTATTGACACATATTTATGCATTTAGTTTAGTTAATATTTTTTACAATATATGTGTAAACTTGTAAGAATCAGTAATTTACAACCTTTCTACATGATTTAAATAATATTATAATATGAATAAGGGATTGTTATGATATATTGATGAAATTAAGTACTAAGCAATGTTCATGGCATTGCACATATGTGTTCAGCAAGCCTGATAAGTTGCGACACATGCCAAACTGGAAGTATAAGCCTTCCTCAAAGTAACGGCAACAGAAATAGTATTAACATGTTCTGATATATACATATATTGCACAGACGACACATAGTCCAAAGGATTCTAGATAAAGGAAATGTGCGGTTTAACGTGTTTTTTTTTAACAAAAGTCTTTTTTAGGTGTATGCGTCATAGCAATACTTATTATGACTACACATTTGGATTATGTATTACACATCAATACATGAATTAAACATTGCACATTGCAGCGCAAAATCTTAAACGTTTTCTATTTCAATACTTTTTAATTACAATGTATGCATATTTTAAGGATTTTTACACTTGAATTACCCCACCCATATACAACACAATGAAGAATTCTGAATATGAAATGTAAAAATAGTAGTATATGCATTTGCACGAATCATTTTTGTGTTACTGAAAAAAGAATCGACGAAAATGAATTGATTTGAATTGGGGTTCTACGGCGCACCAACACAAACGTGTTATATGGCGCCAACAGGAATGAACATTTGACCCGGCTCACTCTTCATTAACATCTAGATAAACATTTGCAGAATGTGCCTAGAACCTTCTTACCTGCAGAACTGCAGAGTTGCTGCAAATTCTCTAGTAAACACTCCATTTTTCGGTGGAGCCACGATCACTGCCACCACTGAAGTAGCACCTGAAACAATACAGGTTCATAATGAACAAAAATGACAAAATTAACATGAATTCGGGGAAATTTTACCCCTATGCCTGGATATGCAGTGGTCATATTCTTGCCCGGGAACCACACGGCGTCGACGAAGAAATATCTTTAGGGTGATACCCAGATCACTGTACTAACTACTTACCATGGCAACTATTTGTTAGTATTGGTGCAGTTGTTACAATATCACCTGCTTAGGATATGTATCTAAAGAGTATGATAATGGACCTTTGGAAACGGCCGAGCACGACACATACGACATATTGCAGTCTCGGTTTGATTGAGACTGTTCACGAGCGGTAGTGAAATATGCTAGCTACCGCTCACGCCCTCCAGCCCCGGGTTGAGCAGCTCAATATTCATAAAATCAATAGTACACAATTTTAACCATCCCGAAGATGGCATGCATACGGCGGTGGACATGGAGTTATATGCTTCCCCATGTCGTACGGCGTATGGTCCCATTATCTAATAAAATTAAATGCCCCGAAGAGCGAAATATACATAATGGAATTTAGTTGGGAGCAGCGGTTATGAAGCCTGCGTATCACAAGTAACAGCCAAAAGACTAAACATAGGTTGTGATGTTCTCTGTACTTGATTTAGAGTATGGAATTAACCTAGGATTAGTAAGCATCAACCCTACTTTTGCGTATGCATGTGCAAGTGGAATGATTATTACCTAAAGAAGAAGGTGTATTGCCAATGAAGAGAGAGAGAGAGGGAGTGTGTGTGTGTTGTGGGGGTTGGAGAGGGGGAGGGGGGGGGGATATATAGGCATTTAGGAACCTGCCCTACTGACGAATAGACACCTATGTTTCTTTAACATGATGGGAGAAAAAAAACAAGCGATACACGGGATCGCCTGGTTTACGTCCCCATCCGACGGACGAGTGTTAAGGTGTCTTGCCTAAGAACACACCGACAAAATTCACTGGCTCCGGTGAGGCTTGAACCAGGGTCCTCTGAATTTGAAGTCTCCCGTGCTATCCACTGCATCAAAAGGCTGTATGAGCTCGAGCAGGATGACTGCATTAAAATACATACAACTAAAATGTTAATCCGTCGTCAAGGTTATATCCAAGAAGCTGGGTTCACAACGGTCTCTCTTATCTAGAAAGTTAGCATCAAGTTCATGTATGTGCCTGCAAGCCTTATATATGCCCAGCTCATTGCTGTTTTGATAAACTTGGCAATTAATGCCTTGGTATAAAACAGGACAATTAAGAATACTCAGTACATATTATCTGATTTAAATAATATAACTTAATGTGACAATATAACAAACATATAAGATATAAAAAAAAATTAAACGCTTCCAGATAAGAATCGGTACCCAGTGCATCGAGATAGATTACATTTAGTGATCACGGTTAGTTTACTGATGTTTACTCTAAAAGTTATATCCGACATACAGGTGCTACTGCAGTTAAAGTAACTATCCCGCCAACAACAGACACATTTTACAACATATGTACATCGTTTCTAAACCTACTGACCACGAGGTATATACATAACTTACATCGTTTGAGAATCAAAACTCTATAGATACAATATAAAAAGCTTTAACCAGACAGACAAAAATAAATGGATAATTCATTTTACACTTATTCAATTACGGATATTACAAAAACCCATGAATAAACATATACTTTTAATATATATATGCATTATTATATGAGATGAACACCTGGATAGAGTTTTGATAAACTGTTTTTGTAGTGTAATTTTGTCGTAATTTGGCAGGTTATTTTAAAATTTGTATAACAAACACCTAAAAATCAACAGGTAAACCGTAAATGCCTTTTCTTTTTCTTTCTGTTTTTTCTTTTTGCAATTTGTCGAAAATGCAGTGGTCTACTTTGTGATTTTAGTTCGTGGATTTATTCAATATGCGATTTGTAAACATGGTTAAATCTTCATAATGGAATACCTTATCAAAAGTCACATTCTCTATATATTTCAGTTCGCTTAAAACGTTTGAAGTGATTTTATGAAAAGTGTACAACTTCAAGCCATAAACAAGAGACCCACTCGCCTTGTCTCAAAATGCTCTCATGTTTTAAGAAACAACAACAATTTCTTTATATAAATCTGTAAAACTATGACCCCCGTAGTGGCCATATTTGACCCCATTGTCGCCATTTGAACAAACTAGGTAGAGGATCATAAGCTTATGGTACATGCGAACTATTATCAGAAAAGCTGTTTGAATATGTTTTCCTGTATAATTCAATGTTATAGTGTGACCCCCGGGACAGGGCCAAATTTGAATCCAGGCTTGATTCAAGGGACACCATTTAAATTATTTGGTACAGGACAATAATCTTAAGCTACATGTAGCTTATTACACCTCTAGCTCTTGTAGTTTCAGAGAAGATGTTTATAGACGAACCTACATAACTATGTAAATATGTGACCCCCGGGACCGGGAGAAATTTGACCATAAGATCACCATTTGAACACCTTTAACCCCAGAACCGGGCCATAGTTGGACACAGAGTCACGATTTGAACAAAAGTGGTAGAAAACCATAAGCTTGTACAATATGCAAAATAGTAGACCTCTGGCTCTTTTCTTTTTTAAAGAAGAGTTTTTAAAGATGTTTCTATATGACTCTATGTAAATATATGATCTTTGGGGCGGATCCAAATATGACCCCAGGGTCAACATTTTAACAAACTTGCTAGTGGACCATAAGCTTATGCTTCATGCATAATATGGGACCTCTAGCTCTTACAGTTTTAGATAAAATTATTTATTGTTAAAGATTTCCTATATAAATGTATGAAAAAATGTTACCCCCGGGGCTGGACCATATTTGACCCTGGGGTCACCATTTTATAAATACTTGGTAGAGGACCCTAACTGTATAATACATGCAAACTATTAGACCTGTAGCTCTTCTAGTTTCAGCGAAAACCATTTTTTAAAGAAACAAGAGTTTTGCTTAAAAGGGGGAGATAACTCTAATAACAGGAATCAGCTACCCTGTTCACACTGCTATCATGGATTTTTTGTTTCTCTGCAAGGTACTCAATAACATGGTACTAGTAAGAATTTGTCCCTTGAGATGGTAACAAAAAAGTGTATGGCTCACGGTCTAATTGTATTTGACCGGGGCTTTACTTATTTTGACACAACAATCTTAGTGGTTATTTTCACGAACGAGCGGATGCAATTGAGTAAAAACAAAACCACTTACCATCGAGTGAAGGACTTCTCTATAAACAAACTCAGCAAATATTCTATTTAGATATATTACATGTTAAATCATATATTTCTGATTTTATCCGAAATATCCGCTTTATTGAACGTTATCGGCAAATGACTTCGACATCAACAAAACTTCATTGACGTCATGACCACAGCCCTATTAGGTCTGTGTCATGACTCAACATCAGTTATTTTTGTGTTCAGAGTTAGTTATTAATATTTAGCGATTATGAATTTTCTTTGACTGAGAAATCTCGGTCTTTCACCCGTAAAAAAGTAATAAAATCGAATTATATTTTGTTTGTACAGAAATGTCAATGTCTGGATTGTGTATGAGAAGTGTTCAACTTATAATTGAACACTTTTGTTTAAGATCTTGTTTTTAAACGGATGTGATTATCATAAAAAAAATGCGTGATTTAATGATGTGAAACTGCCATTTAGAACGTATGCATTGGAGTTTTACCCTAAACCAAATAATTCCACTAAATGCATATTATAATTGTTTAAAACTGTGTTTATAATTTAAATATGATCGTATGTTTTATTTTAAGACAAAAATATAGATATTGAATTAAAAGCTCGACTTTTTACCGCAATATTAAGAAATTGACAGATAATAGGAGGGTTTGCTCGTAAGTTACTGATAATTTTATAAATTAACCAAAATAACCATTTCAATCATATTTTGTGATATAAAAAAATTAACAATTATTGTTGATGTATATCATATACCTTATAAAGATGTCTTTGGTAAAAATGTATATTATTTTTATCATTATTTGCCCACTCCCGCCTCTCCGCCCCGCTCCCCCCACCCATCCCCAACCCCCACTTGAAAATCTATTTTTGTTGTTGTTGTTTTAGCTCTACTGATCAGAGATCAGCAGAGCTTATGCCGTGGTGCGGCGTCCGTCGTCCGTCTGTCTGTCCGTCTGTCCGTCCGTCCGTCTGTCCGTAAACTTTTATTTGTAGCGACTACTCCTCTGAAACTACTTGATGGATATTCATGAAACTTTACAGAAATGTTGCCCATGAAGTCTAGTTGATCCTAGCAAAAATTCATGTTGATGTGAAATCCAAGATGGCCACCAAAGCTAAAAATAGATCTTTAAAATACAAGTTTGTAGCGACTACTTCTTGAAAACTATAAGTGATATTGATATGGGACATTTTCTAAAATGATCAGCATGACATGATGTTGATCCTTGTCAAAAATCGTTATAATTCAACGTTAAACATGGCTGCCAGCGGCCATCTTTGTTTACATAGAGTTATATAGTAAAAACTTGTAGCGACTACTCCTCTGAAACTACTTGGCAGATTGTCATGAAACTTTACAGGAATGTTGCTCTTGATGTCTAATTGATCCTAGCAAATTTTCAGTTCTGCCAGAAATTCAAGATGGCCGTCACAGCTAAAAATAGATTTTTAAAAAATAAGTTTGTAGCGACTACTTCTTGAAAACTATAAGTGATATTGATATGGGACTTTTTCTAAAATGATCAGCATGACATGATGTTGATCCTTGTGGAAAATTATTTTGATTCGACGTTAAACATGGCTGCCAGTGGCCATCTTTGTTTACATAGAGTTATATAGTAAAAACTTGTAGCGACTACTCCTCTGAAACTACTTGACGGAAGTTCATGAGACTTCACAGGAATGTTGCTCTTGATGTCTAGTTGATCCTAGCAAAATTTCAGGTCGGCCGGAAATTCAAGATGGCCGCCATAGCTAAAAATAGATTTAAAATAAATAAGTTTGTAGCGACTACTTCTTCAAAACTATAACAGATATTGATATGGGCCTTTTTTTTAAAATGATCAGTATGACATGATGTTGGTCCTTGTCGAAAATCGTTTTGATTTGACGTTAAACATGGCTGCAGCGGCCATCTTTGTTTACATAGAGTTATATAATGAAAACTTGTAGCGACTACTCCTCTGAAACTACTTGACGGATTTTCATGAAACTTCACAGGAATGTTGCTCTTGATCTAATTGATCCTAGCAAAATTTCAGGTCGGCCGGAAATTCAAGATGGCCGCCACGGTTAAAAATAGATTTTCAAAAAACAAGTCTGTAGCGACTACTTCCTGAAATCAAAATCAATCAGTAGAGCTTCAAGGTCATTGACCTCTTGTTTTACATATTTCTGTGTTGTTTTAGTCAATTCTTACACATATATGTTGCAACCATTGCCATTTTTCAATACCCGGTCGTGTTTAAAAACCCACAATTATTTTAATAAAATGTTCTGTGGGCTAAAATTTGGACTGTTTATTCAGGAAAGATTATATTTTATGGCAGTATGTCTGAAATCTCTTAAATTTGACTATTTACCGAGTACCAGGTCTCTAACTTTCTACAATCACATTTTTTAGCTTAATTTCAACATTTAACCTACCGTAACTCGCATAATATAGGTTCAAATTTCACGGGAATCAGGTGACATACACAACATTCCTTCCAAATTAAAATGGCCGATTCACTTTTCTAATAGTTAACGGCTAACAAGTCATAAAACTAGATTTATTTACCCTTTTGAAACTTGTTTTTCTTTTACCGGGAACTGTGCCTACGGCTGCCGAACTGTGTCTACGGCTGCCGGTAATCGGGTGTGCTAAGCGGTATTCTACTTTAAAGTCACACAGATGCTTGATGATTTCAAAGGACCAGTAAAACCGCTTATACAGAGCGGAATAAATGCGTATACAAAAAAGGTTAAACACCTTTAACTTGTATTTAACTTGACGCTTTGCTGATTTGTTTTGTCAATGTTGTTTTCTTAGGAACGTTTGACAAGAAAAAGAAGAGGATGACCATGAATTCCTGTTCCTCGTGGATTAAAACACCAGTGACAGATTCGTTGATAAGTGAGGTAGAAGGTTATAAGTATGATGAAGCACGTGGCAAGTGTCTTTGAAAGTCAAATGGATTAAAAAGGTGAACAGAAATTTTATTAAGCGTAAAACATTACTGAAATAATAAGTATTATATGCTGTACATGTGAAACTGTTTTATAGCTTTATATACTATATTATTTACATATGTTGACATGCATCATTGCATAATTATCCTTAAGACACATTTATTGAGGTTAATTTGATGTTGATTTTATAAAGCTTTACCATTACATGATTATAAATAAAAGGGCATGATAATGGACCTTTGGAAACGGCCGAACACTACACATACAAAATATTGCAGTGACTCTCGGTTTGATTGAGACTGTTCATGAACGGTAGTGAAATATGCTAGCTACCGTTCACGCCCTCTAGCCCGGGTTGAGCAGAACTCAATATTCATAAAATCAATAGTACATAAGTTGATGGCATACATATGTCGGTGGACATAGAGATTTTCCTCCCCCATGTCCCAGTATCTAACAAGAAGAGCGAAATAAAACAAAATGGAATTTAGTTGGGAGCAGCGGTTATGAAGCCTGCATATCACAAGTAACAGCCAAACTCACACGAAACTTACTCTCGATCTGTTATTCTTCACACAATTACTATTATTTAATTTCTATTAATCTAGAATATTTTAAGGTCTCTTAGATGCTACAGTTGGTCTACTTTTATTCAAATGCTTAAACATGTGTACATGCATGTGCAAAATATATGATCATTTCTATTACCAATTTATTTGTGATCCGCTTATTCACGCTGTGATATGTTTATGAGGTTCGGAGCCATCCTTCATCAAACCACACATATAATTTGCATCTGTTTTCAAAACAAAGTAACAGCGAATGTACTTAAATGCGCATTAATTATTCTACATCTTTTTCAGATTTCTGAAGATAAGCTCATGGACCAATTAATCCAAAACAGTGCAGTTTCAGACATTTAAAAATTCGTGACTTGCTTGACTTCAACAATTGTAACATAATTTGAAATTATCCATAATATAAGTGAAGTTTTATAATATTTTGCCATGTCCATGTTAAAGATTTAGTATGTATCTGGGTGTTCATTTATAGTTTATTACTATTAATATTATTATTATTATTATTGTTGTTATTGTATGCCTATATGTATACATGTACACTGGACAAAGCGTGAATTAAATAGCTTTTGTACTACTTCAGTTTTGTTTTTACTGACGGATTTCTTGTGAGTGTTACACGAGCCCATTGGCAAATAAAAATACTATAACTGTCACGATAATTACTAGTGGTTGACCCATTTACTGTTCGCCATTGTGTTTTCTTCTTTGATTGCCTGATGACCGGACAGACTGTGGACCCTATGATGACGTCTACCTAAATCCTGAAAGGACATTAACGGTTGATGTTTGTCTTCAATCTTGTCTTGTTGTACCCTTAATAATTTATTCTCTAGTTGCTCTGTTTCCGCCAAGACTTTGAGTACTTAAATAGTGGTTTTCTAGGCTTTTCTCTTTTATATTCTATCTATCTGTCTATCTATAGATACTGCAACACCCTCTTTCGAAGATTATGTGCAGGTGCGCGTCTTTGCAGTGTGAGTAAGATAAAAGGGGTAAAAGACGTCTTAAAAACAGGTGAAGGTGAAATAAAGATAATAGGGTTAACTGTTAAAAGTCTGAGCAAGACAAAGTGATTTTTAAAAGATAAAAACAGCGTTTCTTGTTTAAGGCATGGCGTGGGAGACGGTGCAAACGGCCAATTTGAATGAATCCAAACTTGTAAGCTTTGCTATGTCTGCTGGCAGTCTGTTCCACTGTACAATGGCAAGCGGGGAAAATGAATACTTATAGTAATCAGCAGAGGTGTGAATCTGTCTATAAGCCAGAGGATGGGACTGTCGTGATATTCTCGTGGGTTGCGTGACATATGGTGGCATTTCTATGGCAACAAGTCCATATATGATTTTGTAGAGGAGACATAATCGGTAGTCACTACGTCGGTAATGATCGCCAACCTAGGTCACTGAGCATTAATGAAACGCTGGCGTAATACGAGTAGTTATTTAGCGTCCAGCGAGCTGCTCTGCGCTGTAAAATCTCTAACTTGTTAATATTTGTCTTGGTATATGGACTCCATACAGGGGAGGAATATTCAAGTAAGGTGCGCACAAGGGTCTTGTATGCTACTTCCCGTATACCTTTATTTTGTGATCTTATGTTTCGCTTTACAAAACCTAAAGTCCTATTTGCAGTGGATGTTGTTCTTTGAATATGGTCATTCCAGGTGAGGTTGCTGCTGATGTCAATTCCAAGGTACCTGGAACTACTTACCGTTTCCAGGATCTGGCCGTGGAGGATGTACTGGGATGGTATTGGAGTTCTTGAGCGTGTTATATGTATGGTGGTACACTTACCTGGATTGAACTCCATGTCCCAATCAGTTTCCCACTGTTCCATGCGGTTAAGGTCGTTTTGTAGGACTTCAGCATCTTGGAGGTTTGTCACTGCTAAATAGAGTGCTGTATCATCAGCAAAGACCCTCACCCTTGATTTGATGTTCTCTGGCAGGTCGTTGATGTACGCAAGGAATAATATAGGCCCTAGGACTGATCCCTGCGGTACTCCAGAAGTGACTGGAACTTCTCAGGACTTGTCATTTTCAAGGATGACTGTTTGTGTTCTGTTGGACAAGAATGCCCTAATCCATTGAAGGATATAACCTCTGATGCCGAACTGGTGCAGCTTAAATAGGAGCTTCTCGTGACTTACCTTATCAAATGCTTTACTAAAGTCTAGTAAGATAAGGTCTGTTTGTTTGCCAGTTATGGCGTTTCTTGAAAGTTCCTCGACCAGCATTACCAGTTGGGTTTCACATGACCGCTTAGAGCGGAATCCATGTTGCAAATCATAGAGGATGTTATTCTGGTCTAGATGTGAAACAAGGTTTGAAGTGATTATATGCTCTAATACCTTACAAAGGATGCATGTCAAGGAAATTGGCCTGTAATTTGAGGCTAGACCTTTATCGCCTTTCTTGAATAAGGGGCATACATTTGCATCTTTCCAGTCCTTGGGTACTGTACCTGTATCAAGAGAACGCTGAAAGATTACCTTTATGATGGGGGCAATGGACTCACGGAGATGTTGAAGGACTAGTGGTTTTAGCCTATCTGGTCCTGCGGCCTTGTGGGGGTTTAAATCTTTAAGTAATTTCAGGATTCCAATGTCTGAAATAATAATGTCTGGCATAATGGTATACTTACTGATGTTTTTTTCTGGAATTGAGGAAGGAGATAGCCTACCTGTGTCTACTTGGTTCTGGACCGCAATTTGGGCAAGTTGTGCTAGACTAAGCGGGGATTTAGGCGTGAAGACGGACTGAAATTGCATGTTTAAAACATCTGCCTTTTCTGTATTTTCTGAGTATAGCTTACCTTCTTTTTTGAGTGGCGCTATTCCCTTTGAGTCTTTTTTGGCGTTATTAAGGAGGGAGTACAACCTTTATGTTGAGTATGTGGGAGGGTTTCCTGGCTCATTTGATTCTGTTTCAGATATATCAAGAATTTCGCTGATATACCTATCATGTGCTTGTTTCAGCTTTTGCTTGACCAGGTGCCGCATGTCTATAAAGTCATGCCTGTCTCTTGCCTTTTTACTCAACTTGTACTTCTGGAAGAGGCTGTCTCTTTTCCTGATGTACCTCCTAATTTCTTGGTTCATCCAAGGGAGTGATGGCTTACTACTTACTGTTCTGTTTGGGACATATGTGTCTATACCTTTTTGTAGTGCTGTCTTGAAGTCTAGCCATAGTCTGTTTATGGATTTAGATTCGTGGTCTACCATAAAGTATTTCTGAAACTCCACCATGTGGTCTGATAGGCCATTCCAGTCAGCTTTTTTGTAGATCTGCATCACTCTCGGTCTTTGGTAACTTACTTGGGGTTTAATGTTTACTTCTGCATAAACAATGTCATGGTCCGAGATTCCTGGTAGTATCTCAACTTTACTTACAAGGGTAGGGTTGTTTGTTATGAATAAGTCCAGGGTATTTTCCAGTCTTGTGGGTTCGCTCACCATTTGAGAGAGGTTATAATCATCAAGTAGGTCTGTAAAATTATCATATAAGTTTATGTACTTACAGTCATGCTGTATGGTTGGTATGCTGTCGTCCCAGGTGAACTTTGGGTAGTTAAAATCGCCCAGTATCCATATATGACCGTCTGATCGATTTACCTGTTCTATTGATTTTTTAAAGTCCTCGTAGCTTACAGCATCTGACTCATGGGGTCGGTAGTATGCTGCAACATGCAATGGTTTTGATCCCACCATTTCTAGTTTGACCCAGAGTATTTCGCAATTTGTTTCTAGTTGTTGCTCTCTATGGGCGATATACCTGTTACTTACTAGGATGAAGACACCCCCTCCTCGCGAGCCTCTGTCTCTTCCGAAAACCTCAAATTCCAACTCATCCGGGATAATTTCTGAGTTGAGCCAAGTTTCTGTACCTATAACTATGTCGGGCTTGACTTGGTCAAGTATGGCATGTAGTTCGTCTTTTTTATTGTTGTTGTTTATTGATCTTAAATTTATATTTAATACTTTAAGAACAGCGTGTTTGAGTTTAGCTTTACGTGTTTGGTAGGGACTGCTAGCAACATTTAACTTATCAGGTGACTGAATATTTGTGGAGAGTGGGGAGAAACTATTTGAAGATTCAAACGACGACAACGGGCCATCTGTCACGGAAATTGTGTGATTAGGCGAACCACAGGTCAGGCAGTCCCACGAGAAGTTTGGGTTGTCACAATGGAATGTATACGTCTCGTCCCCCATGTCCTGGCAATCCGGGTGATACCACTGCATACATTTCTCGCAGAGTATCCCCCGTTCGTCTACTTCCAGTCCACACAAGCCGCATGGAACAGAAGCAGGGTCACTAATAGAAGACATGACATACACAGAAACACACAGAAACACACACACAGAAACACACAGAAACAACAAAACTATCAGTCTACTACCTGTCAAAATCATGCTGGTAAACAATGTATTCATTTCAATCGCCTACATCATGGACAATAGATTTTCAAAGATGGCCGATTGTAGCGTAGACAATAAATAAATAAACTGCTTGAATAAATTTAAGTTGGCAAGACCGGTCTTATTTTTATTTTTAAATGAAACTTTCGTAACAGATGTTCAAAACACATATATCTATATCAAAGAATGAATTCTGTCATGAAATAAGATGAATATTAACAATAGAAACACTGTTTTTGAAGAATTTTTCAGGAGCCGTAGAAAAGAGTTGTTAGCAGCACGACGCATGCGCATATTCATATATACATGAGCATCGTTGTGTTCTACTTATATTGCTTATTTATGCTGCCTAGTGTGTTAAAGACTATAGCTTGACATATATGTCTTTATTTATTCTGTCCCGTTTTATTGGGATGGCAATAGGGTAAGAGTGAGGTTTGGTGCACGCTAGAACCTGGTTCAAACCCCACCCCCACCCACCCATCGGCATTTTTTCCACTGACCGCTCCAACGTTGTCACCCTCTTGTCACCCTAATGTCACCCTATTGTTAACGTTTTTTATTTTTGTGGTGTCGCATATATTTTTTTTCTAATTGTCGTTTGATTCGTATGCCTTTTGCCTTTTGTTGGTTGACTGCGCTTTGTAAATACTACTTTTCCTGTTCGACTTTTCGACTTTTCTTTCCTACGTTCATTGTCAGATTCTTATAAGAAGTATACATAATTGACTTCAGTCATAACATGTAATTTATTTCTACGTCACCAACCATTTTTCATTCACAAGATATAATCTTCAATAGAATGTGTTTTTAGTTTAGACCGAATAATCTCTACTCATAACAGTCTACCAGACACTTGTAAAAGCAGTGTTCGTCATTGATGGAGTGCTTACAGCATGCCTATTCATTTTTTCCTTAATATTAGATCTTTCTAATTTAAACGTAAACATAAACGTAATCCGTAATTCAATGAAATCTGAGGGACTTTCTCAAATATAATATTTCAAAATAATGAGTAAGATACTAACCACAAGTGTTCATTTATTTATTAATATTTTAATTGCGATCATTTTCTTCTTTTTACCAAGGAAACACACATGTTAACAACATTTTGTAAAAGTGGCGCCAAGTAGAACTAAAAAGTGATACTGTTTTATCTCCACTGTAGCATGTTCGACACAAACTCTATAACTTTTGATCAGACGATTTAGCTTCAGACACGTTCTTACCGTCGGGTTTCGCGTATTTATTTGTTGTGTGGAGCAAGGGATCATAGGAGGATGCCTGCTGTGATACATATTGTCCCCAGGCAAAAAACATTCATCAGGGAAACGCAACGGACTGACTATATTGCCTACCTTGTTCATTCACAACGAGAGTTGGTTGGGTAGGAGGAGGGTGGGTGGGGCGGGAGATGGAGGGGTGTACGCTAAAACGAACATACCTGAATACAACCTGAGAGTTTTCATTTAAAAAAAGGAAAATAATGCTTCAGTTGTTTTGAGTGTACCGTCAAGGTCAATGTCAGATATGGGGTATTAAATCAATTGAATGTTTACATGAAGTATCAAATCATACCTTTGGCATTTCATTCACAAATCAATTATTTATGGGGAACGTTTGCCCACATATTTGGTCTTTAAAATCAACGTCAATGTCACTGGAGGGTGGGCTTAGTAAGAGGGTTATGCCATACCCCCAATGAATTCACTTACAACATGTCATCGCAATAACTTTGATGGTAGTTAAAGTATATACCATTAACTAGACAGGTGTTCCGCGGAACACGTGTGTCGCCTGTCAGCGCTTTGTCGGTATAACAACTAATTTTGGACCCAGATAAATGACCTTGACAAACTGGCCTGATTAAGTTTTTGTAAAAAAAGCGAGTATTTAACCCATATAATGACCTTCAGTGTGATCTTGACCTTTATATTTTATTATGTCATGTCGATGTTGTCATGATGAGAATATATTGAAAGAAATATCAAGAAATGAGAAAGCTATAGCCAACGTTACGTTTTCATGAAGAAAAAATGAGTATTTAACCCATATAATGACCTTCAGTGTAATCTTGGCCTTTATATTTTAGTATGGTCGTGTCGATGTTGTCATGATGAGTATATATTGAAAGTTTTATGAAGAAATATCAAGAAATGAGAAAGCTATAGTCAACGTTATGTTTTCATGAAGAAAAAATTAGTATTTAACCCATATAATGACCTTCAGTGTGACATTGACCTTTATATTTTAGTACGATCATGCCGATGTTGTCATGATGAGTATATATTGAAAGTTTGATGAAGAAATATCAAGAAATGAAAAAGGTATAGCCAACGTTAAGTTTTCGTGAAGAAAATAATGAGTATTTAACCCATATAATGACCTTCAGTGTGACCTTGGCCTTTATATTTTAGTATGGTCATGTCTATGTTGTCATGATGAGTATATATTGAAAGTTTGATGAAGAAATATCAAGAAATGAAAAAGTTATAGCCAGCGTTAAGTTTTAGTGATAGTCTGACTGACGGACGACAAAATGATCCTATGTATCGCATTTTTCTTCGAAAAGGCGACACAAAAACAATTAACCAAAAACGTAAAATTGCCTAAGTCCTTATGACTTTAACGTCAAAGTCAAGGTCACTGGTAGGGTGGGGCCTAGTCACGGTTAAGGCCTTATCCCCCATTCAATGTTCATACCAAGTTGCATATTAACATATATATTATGATGGTGTTGGAGATCTATACCTTCAAACAAACTTCAAACAAAATCTAGAAACACTGTAAAATTGCCTACGTCCTTTTGTCCATAAAGTCAAGGTCACTGGTGGAGTTGGGGCGGAGTCAGAGGGTTATGTATTACCCCAGTCAATGCACTTACACAGTTTCACTGCAATACCCTTGACGTTAGTGGCGATATATGTATATATATGTATATACCATAAAAATAACCACAAACTCTTTAAAGTCAAGGTCACTGGTAGGATGGAGCTTACTGAGAGGGTTAAGTCCTACCCCATTCAATGTACATACCGTGTCAGCAATATTGTTGATGGAATTGGAGATATATACATATATATATGTACATTGAATTCGATAATAACTGACCCGCTGATTAAGCCCCACTCCACCAGTGACCTTGACCTCGACTTAAAAGACAACAGAGCTTGGACAATGTTACAGAGTTAAACTTTTAGCTTTTTTTAATATATTAGAAAAAGCTAAAACTTTAACTCTATTAAAAAAGCTAAAACTTTAACTCTGTAACATTGTCCAAGCTCTGTTGTCTTTTAAATCGAGGTCAAGGTCACTGGTGAAGTGGGGCTTAGTCAGCGGGTCAGGTATTATCGAATTCAATGTATAAACCAATATTCAAAGTAATACCTTTGACAAAGATGAATACATTCCAAAACGCTTTAACATAAAAAGTGTAACCAAGTGTTGACGGCGCGTCATCGCTGTTGCTGTCGTTGCCGCAAGAAAAGTTGTCTATGTTTGGATTTTTTCTTCGAAAATGCGTCTTTAGGTCGATTACCTTAGTGTCAGATTCATTTTATTTATTGTTTCTTTAGCTGCTTCAATTAGACGAATAATCCAGTTGTTCTTATATCCTTTGAGAAAATCCCTCATTTATT
Source organism: Cyrtodaria siliqua (assembly GCA_037043455.1). Taxonomy (NCBI): domain Eukaryota; kingdom Metazoa; phylum Mollusca; class Bivalvia; order Adapedonta; family Hiatellidae; genus Cyrtodaria; species Cyrtodaria siliqua. The sequence goes on along the minus strand of JAWPHD010005665.1, from coordinate 126,976 downwards.
TCCGAAGTAAGCCTTCCGTTTATGATTTAAGTTAGAAAGGTCTAAACAGTGAAAGAGTCATACATGTCTGGCTTGCGTGTAGTCATTGAATATTAAATTTTTTGTTCGACTATTTTATCTACTTTTTTGGGGTATCACCGTACCATACACATGCGTTTTATGGCAAACATATCATTACTATAATATCCTTTGTTTTTCACAGATTAAATCTAATACCTTTCGTCGCTTTCATATAATTCAACACAATTTCTTTATGTGTAAATTTTTAATATGGAAAATATTTTAAGAGCAAGGTGCCTCCATAAAAACGTCGCAAAAAGGAAATTCTGTATATCAAATCAATACAAATGGTGAAGAAATAACAGATAATTTTGAGATGGCAAATGAGTTCAATAATTTTTTTATTAATATAGCTGCAAATTTAAAAGAGCCTATTCCAAATTCAGTCTTTGCAGAAGTAAAGGAATTTGTAAAACGCACTGTTCCAGACAAAATGCACTCATAACAGAAGAACAAACTCGTAGAATGCTTCTCAGTTTAGATACATCCAAAGCCGCTGGACTAGGCGAAATTGGTCCTAAATTACTAAAACTATCAGCCGATGTTTTACCATAGCTCTAATTGTTTTCCTTTGTTCTTGTTTATGATATATTTTTCATAAACACGAAATTCTGAGCCTAAACCGTGCCAGTTATACCATGGTCTACTCAATTTTACACGCGCGTAGTTGTAATATTTACACACAGCCTGTCAATCAAATATGTAAAACACGACTATCCATTATCAAAATAGCACTCCTTGACATTGAATTTGCCCAGTAATATACACAGGCGATTGGCTGCAATAATCATAACATGGGTCATGCTCATGCCCAAACTCCCGCAGTGGTTACTTCCCCTTTCTGTTACAGTAACTACAATATCCCTGCGCGGAGGTTGGTTCATGCCGCGTGATAATGCTATTTCTTGATTGGATCGAGCTGTTATTTTTACTGAAAACTGCAACGCCCTAAAACTTCTTGCATATACGTAGTGGATAAATGGCTCTGGTACAAAACATTTCTAGCATATTTTTCTCGTATGCGATTTATACTGCACTCTCGGACCTGCGGCCCTCGAGAAGCAGTATAAATCGCATATACTCGAAAAATTATGCCAAAAATATTACTTATATCCAAAAGAATTGCATATATTATTAACTGTAGTATAAGATAGGGCATTTTCCCAGATACTTGGAAAGCTGCTTAGGTTACTCCCTTATTCAAATCAGGTGCTTCTGATAATGTAAACAAATACAGACCAATTTCTATTTTACCATCTCTTTCCAAGTTGATTGAAAAACATGTACACAATTCAGTCATTGATTTTTTAAATTATTATAAGTTGCTATGCAAATCTCAAAGTGGATTTAGAAAAAGTCGTAGCTGCAAAACGGCTTTAGTACATATGATTGACAAGTGGTTGAAAGGATTAAATGAAGGTAAATGTGTTGGTGTAATAATGGTTGATTTTAGAAAAGCGGTTGACTTAGTGGATCATAATATTCTTTTAAAAAAATTACAGATCCATAAATGTAGTGACAGTACAGTTATGTGGTTTAAATCTGATCTAAAGATAGAAAACAAAATGTTTCAATAAATGGGGTTCTCTCTGATAAACAGTTAATCACATGCGGTGTACCACAAAGCTCTATTTTAGGACCACTCCTATTCTTATTGTTCATAAATGACCTTCCTATATGTCTTTATGGTACTGTATCTAATACAGACATGTATGCGGATGACACCACTATCTACGATGTTAACACATCAAAAGCAGTTATTGAGCAAAATCTTCAAACTGCTTTAAATGCCCTCAATGCTTGGTGCCTAAATAATGGTATGGTTTAAAACACTGAAAAAAATAAAGTGCTCTTAGTTACTACTCCTCAAAAGCGTGCACGACTTGTAAATAATAAATTATCATTAAAATATAATAACATTGAAATGCAACTTACAACAGGTGATAAAATTCTAGGAATGCATATAAATGAACACTTGAAGTGGGATAATCACATAATGTTTATTCGTAAGAAAATATCAGCAAACATCTGGCTACTGTCAAGAATAAAATCAAATATTCCTTTAAATTACCGGATAATATTTTATAAGGAATATGTTCAACCTCATCTAGATTATTGTAACATAATATGGGGAAATGTGGGGGGAAATACAAAGAAAACTAACATACAACTTTTATTACGTATGCAGCGGAGAGTATGTCGTACTATTTTAGGCGACCAATATACAACACTAAATGAAGCACTGGTTACCATAAATTCCCTTAATATCGAGCAAAGGATATTTCTTCAAAAGGCAAAATGTATGTACACAGTATCAAAAAATACAGTCCCGTCATATATTTGTGATATGTTTCAGCCTGCTGTTATCTCGCAGAGAAACCTACGAACTGCATACGAATTAAATTATATAACTCCAAGACCAAACAAAGAATTGTTTAAAGGGAGTATGTCATACTCTGGAAAAGTTATATGGAAAAGCATTCCTTCATATATTAAAGAATGTACTTCTTTAAAAAAAACTTTACATCTAACTGTGTTAAATGGCTGAAAACACAGTCATAATGAATAAATTATATGTATGGCAATTTTAGATAATTAATGACATCTTGTGTACTGTGTGCCACTTTATTGTGCAAACCACCACCTCAAACCATGTATATAATTATTTATTACATGTGTTACTATATATAGTAACAAAAACGGCCCGTGTTTCGTGTAATACAGGCATTATCTATGCGGTCATATTACACAAGCGCGTGAAACGGCGGGCCAAAATCCATATGAAGGGCCAAAAAAGCCATATGGTGGGCCGAAAATCCATATTAAATCTCGACTACGTTACATACATTTAGCATTAAATATTTGTTTTAATAATCGACCGAGAACCAGTCAAATCGTGCATCGACAGGTGCATCCAACGACAACTGCGTCGATTGAAAATGGCAGTCATAATGCTCGCTACCCTGTCAAGATTACCATAGTGTACGCAGGAGATCGACAGAAGAAGATACAGAGATGAGGATGGACATTAATGAAATTGTGGAATAATGAAAAACAAGAACGATTCAATCTAAATCTAAATATGACGTGAAAAAAATGTGTGACTGGCTCGGAGATGTTGAACGGCTCGAGGAAAACCAACCTGAAGAACTAAAAAGGCATTTAGAACTTTCTTTTTTTAACCAGTACAAAATAATAATCTGCGTGTGGGTGGGGTGGAGTTTGCTTGTCACCGGACCTACCCAGAAAGGGATTTGCCTCATTTAAATTTCAGGCCTGTCTACGGGACTGATTATAATATGAACTGCCGTTCTGGTCTCAGTTATCAAATACATTTCAAATAAAAGTCATCCAGGAAACAATAAATGTAACGTTATGTGAAATAATAAATATTCTCCTACCTTTTTATCCTTATATATTTGCGAAACCAAATGCCATTTTTGAAATATCCATCCTTCTACAATCTCAAAACTGACAAAGTCAAGGCCGTGGAATAAAAACGTCACTTTGGAAAAAAAACGTCACCATAATGACGTTGTTCTTACAAGATGACGTCAGTAACATTTCAGCGTACTTTTAATTGAGGGCTTGGGAACAAGGTACCGAATTGCCTATTTCAAATGGCACATCCTATGATTGAGGCATATTAACGTCATACGTTTATTTTATACTTGTAAATCAATGACAGAAATGAATATACAGTAGGGGAGCAGCCTTGATATTTTCCTACATCTATCAAATATTTGGTAACGCATGGCAACGAAAAGTAGTACGTCATCTTTCGGCAACGTCAAAAAAAATATTAAATGTCCGCCATTTTGGATTTTTTAAAACACCTAATTTGGAAGATTGTGACAATTTTTGATCATGAAATTTCATTTCCGCTTTAAGTTTCGTGATTTTCGGCTGTACCGACTTTTTTTTTAGAAGCTTTACTGCGTGATAAATGTAGACTTGCCTTGCAAAATGTCGAAGCGAGGGGCGATAACTCTAAAAGATGCCATTTTTAGAATACGTTTAAAATGACAACAGCCGTGTGTTTTTTGTTAAATAAAATACGAGAAGATACTTGAAGTGTTGTTTTAGCTCACATATTACATGAATTTTGCTGCATGTCACGAAAAGCATGTTATTTCTTTATCAAAAGTACACGAAGATATGAGTTGTTTGACTCAACTGTAATTTTGACTCTACTGTCCTCGCAAGAACTGCAGGCGCGTATTCGATGGAGCGGGTAGTATTGGGCACCCGCTCATATGTGGAAACTGTACGTAACAATCGCCACTGTTTAAGATGGGAGTTGGGTTGGAGAGAAGGAGGGGGAGGGCATCTGAGCTGAGATTTAAAAGGATGCGCCCCATCCCCTTCCCACCCCAACTAAAATCATGCAAGTCTGTTTTGAAAGCTCTTGCAAGCATACATTTTTAAACATATTCAGATAATAGATTTGTTGCGGTGTTTTTGACTAGACTGTCCAGTGTCTAATTGTCATCCGCAACATGGCGCAGTCAGTAGCGCAGCGGATTTGTAACCGGAGGTGGTGCCACTGAGTTTTGTCGATGTGTTCTTGGGAAAGACACTTTCCCTTAGCCTCGTCCGTCGGATGGGGACGTAAACCGGGCGGTCCCGCGTATATGTCTATGATCCGAGCATGTTAAAGAACCATAGGAATCTATTTGATAATAAGAGTAGGGCACGGTTCCCAGATTACTATGTATCCTTCCCCTCTCTCTGGGGCGGCTCTAAATAACCTGTACTGTGTTGATGAGCCGTTAAACATTCAATTCAATTCATCCGCAACTGCACTCAGCACTGTCATATGTACTGTAGCTGTCCCATTATAGTATCATGAATCAACCGTGGAATATATTACTCACACATAAAAGGGTTTATATTTTTAAAGTTGAATTGTGTTTTATGTCATTATAGCACATTTTAGGCCATATTTCCTGGGTAGAACCAGTACTGTGTACTTTCTGCTATCTGTAAGAATCGACACTTTTTCAGCTACAAGTTGAGCTCCCAGTGGAAATTGAACCCGCAGCGGTGAGAGGTGAAAATGAGAATGTATACAAATATAAAAAAAGGTAACCGAACATCTCCATAACTCAATATGTCCATGGGACTTGAATGACCGCCCTGAAAACAATCTGTGAAAAATTGTACAATGCAAGAATATATATTCATAAATAAATTTTATTTTGCAAAATCGATATGCTCCTCTAGACATCTTAGATAAAGATCATGTAAAGTTTCGAAACGATTGGTTAAAAACTGTGGAAGGATATAGACGCACAGATAACTAACACCATATGCCGCCTCACCATTCGATGGTAAACAATAAACATTTAAGGTACATATTAAGGCCTTAAATATTATCTTTCATGACTAAGTAAACAATATGTAACAAGTCAGATATCAAAGTGAATTATTTATTTGATTTAAAACATTTAATTTCAAATATTTACATCAAAACATCCCAAATATAAAGGGTATTACATAACAAATTAAACTGCATCATACAATAATTGTTTTTCTTTATTAGGGACACACAGCATTTATCAAGTATTTATCAAGCATTAAAATTTGCACCTCGATTGATTAATCAATAATTTATTTTCACTTTACACCCGCTTGCATATATTTAAATTATAAGTTTTAACATTTTGGAGTTTAAAAAAAAAAGATTGCTGCATGTCCCTTTAATATGCGCACCTCTCAGCCTGTATTGTTTATATGGTGCAAGTCATTTTGAACATATGTGGGGTTATATATATACATGTATCAGTTTGTTGTTTTTTTGGTGAGGAAGACCACCCACTTTTCTTCTGGGTAGAACCAGTAATATACACCTCCTGCCATCTGTTATTCAACAAACTTTTATATAATCCAATAAAATTCAGAAAACATCATTTTAATCCAATAAAGAAATTGGGCACGGCCGGTCAGATTAACAGAAACACATTTATATTTTCGTATTAGCCCTTATTTTGAGCCACTCCAATGAACTGTCCAGTTAATGTCGCCATCGATCCACCTATGTCAACAGTCAGACATGCATGTTGATATGATATTGTGCTGGCTGAACTGGTGATCCTCTTACTAGACATATTTTTCTTGAAGTTGATGCTAGTATTGTCCGTATGAGGTATTGCTGATTCTTGATTCATAAAAAAAATAAAAAAATATTGTACGCCATCGTGTTATACTATTCTTGTTCGTTTAAGTATTTCTGATTCTGTTGTTAATGTTGTAAAAAGTTTTATGTGACTACTTGTTTCAATAAAATCCTCCCATATATATTGTGACTTCACTAACTATTTTCAGCTAACTCCCAGCATCTCAGGACTCAAGGCTCTGAAAATAAAAATGACATATGATATTTTGTTTCAACTTAAATAGGTAACAAGTTGTAGAATTGAAATATGTAAATGAATAGTGATTATAGAACATTTTTTACATGTACGATAAATTAAAAATAATCGTTTTCTGCTAAATCAACACATTACCGGTATATCTTATTTAGAGCCGCCCCACATGACACATAGGAATTCGAGAACCTGTCTTACTCTTACTAATGTATATATGTCTATGGTTGTTTATCATGCTCGGAGGATAGACTCCCCAGTTTCAATCCCAATCCAACAAATGAGGCTGAGGAACAAACAAGGCTGAGGGAAGGTGTATTGCCCGAAAACACAGACGAAACTCAGTGGTGCATGTGTGACTTGAACCCGGAAGCTCTAGATTGCTATCGTCCACCGTGCTATTGCTGGACCATGCCAGCACATTATGTTAAGTCGGGGTCTTGGTTAAGTTTAATATTTTAGATGTAATACAAGGACCTTTTTATTTTGTTTGTTTCATTTTACATACGTACTAAGCACAATATGACCTATTTATGTGTCGACACCATTTTTGTTTTTAGTATAAAAAGTCTGAGACTAAGTGCAGGACTGGTGCACAATGCCACGTATTTTGCAAAGAACATACATTGATAAATTCATAGATTTTTTGAAGCTGCGCTTACCTACACACTGGCTTATACAAGGCTCTTGATGTAGTTATACTGTGAGACTGGGAAACTTGACTTGAATCTGGCTGTGGTAATACTGCACACTGCCTCTAACTTAGCAGACCTGAAGAAAAAAAACAAGTCATATATGGCAGATATTGTTTCATTTATTTTTAATATTAATAACTCTGTCCAACTTTCTCAATGCTATCAATGTCAGCTTTCCATAATATTTTACTTAAAACACAACTTGAATTGAAAGTGGTGCTTTCCAGAAGATGATACTGTCCAAAATGTAAGTCACACACACAGTCACAGGTGGCATTCATGAACAAATAGTATTTTCAAGGCTTACATTTTCATCAATTATTCATCACTTATGTGTTCTAAAAAATTATCAGAATTAAGTTAATATATATATGAACCACCACCATTTTATATGTTTCAACGTTAAACACTTGTCATACAGAAATTAAAAGTGTATTTACTTACATAGGCTACAGTACAGACAATGCCATGACCCATTTCAGACATTTGCTGGTGTGTTCCACTTTTCAATTTTAATTCTCTACATTGTCTACTGTCATAGATATATTTGTTTGTAGTTTGTAAATTACGCACTCATGCAAAACTTGGAATTATATACGATCGTGATTGTAACACTGTTTTAATTCCACTCCTGTGCAAATAATCCATCGGTCTATCGGGCCGTATATGATCTATCTATGTGGGTATACACGCATCAGCATAATTTGACCTTTGAATGTGCGTGAGCTATTTTTAGCACATTCCTTAGATATTTATAACCGTTCAGTTCAATTCACAATATTTAGTTTCTGTGACTGTGTGACATTATGATGTTAATTTGTCCAGGGAGAAGTGGGGTTTGTGGCGTCCGGCTGACTGGCCCCGGGCTGGGTGTTTTTCTGTGTCGCCGCCATTTTGAATAAGCTCTGAAAGAGTGAAATGCAGGTACCAACTTTCAAAACGGTCACAAAAAATGTATATTCACGAAAAAATAAGAAATTTTCAGAAAAGGTAGAACTGGTAATGATCTTCGACTCCTGACAATTTCAAAAATATTTAAGAATATACAATTTTTGTGACCGTTTGGCAATTTCGAAGAAGATAAAAACTTTTTTTTTTCGATCTTCGCATTTGTACCGCGATTTTCGACTATGATATCTCTATAAAACATGTCAACACGATTGTTTGGTGAATCTCCGACATAATAATTTACTTCTGATATGATTTGTTGTCTCTGTCATCTAGTCTAAGCTTTAAACTAGTTTTTTTTAAAAGAGTACTATAAAATCCGCGCATCTGCACGTGCTCGCAAAATGGGAACTACGTTGCCTCCAACCCCAGTTATTTATGTTTGAGTTATGCGGTCCAGGCACGTGAAATGATTCAGTTGCTCCCCTACTGATAGATAAAGAATCACATTTAAGCAAAACATACACAAGTAGATAAAATGTTTTAGTTTTTTCTGTCTATCCAAAATGATATTGTTTTGGTTACACATGTAATAAACAGGTCATTGACTGGGGTAGGTGTGCCTCTTTGTGACATTGGCCCTTGATAGCCATATGAGGCCCTCGGGCCTCATATGGCTATCTCGGGCCAGTATCACAAAGAGGCACACCTACCCCAGCCAATAACCTCTAAGTATATATATGTATAAAATTATATATAATAAGAATGAATGTGTACATGGATGTGAATGTGTGTGTGCGTGCGTGTATATTTGTATGTGTGCACAACAGATTAAAGGAAATATCACTGTTTTTGTTTTTTTATATATGTTTTGTATTGTGTATGTATGACTTTACAGAGGGCCCCACGGGAGATAAGTGTTGGCTAATTGAGTAACCCTCTATAAATAAAGACATTCATTCATTTTTATTCATTCATTCATTCATTCAATAAAGGCAGCAGCTTTGAACTGTGTAATTGGGTTAAACAAGTTCCAACACACATACTACCAAATACCTTTTGTAATTTGAAATTCATTTTAGAGAAATTCAAACTGCGTCCATCTTGTTCAATGGGTTTTGTGAACACGCAATGCTTGTAAGTAAAATGTATTAACAGTAAACTATGACTTTGATGGCAATTATAAATGGCAGTTATAATTACTTTATTTCTTCTCTGAGTAAAACAGAAGAACTATTTAGTTCAGATGACAGCATGTTGTTGTCACTTGTCGTATATTTGTTTTTAAACTGTAAGGAACGAGATTTTATGTTTAGTTTGTCATCTGCTAGCCAGGGAGACACTATCGATGCATTTACTAATACATCGCGGTATCTGGACGACATACTCAATAAAGATAATCCGTTCTTTGCTCTTATATTGTCAATAGAGCTCACGTTGAATAAACGACAACAGTTTAAATAACATAGTAGCAGTCATCGATCTTCGTCTCTCGATTTCTGTGATAAGAGAGCTGATTTTGACTGACATCGTTATTAATCCACATTTAGACGGGGATTTACCTCGTGCTACATCATACGGGTTTATATCGCCCAGCTCATTCGTTTTTCTAGGGCATGTAACAACGATATCGAAAGTAAACTTCTTCAGCAATGTTTTCGGTATTACAAACAAGTAGATCTTTCTCAACATGCTATCGCCGCAATGAAAACCTACTGGATAAGTACAGCACCGTCCTAAAAACATGTCTGCGACTAGAAATATCACACACGTGTTATTCTATAAAGATATGATCTATAAATTTCGGAGATTAAATGCATCTAACATATTTCCTGACCACTTTACAACATTTATCAGGAAAGGATACGACCCTTTAGTATTGCAATGCACCTCATGCTTGGTAACTGACCCCTCTGCAGTTAGTTTGTCACTACGCTTTAATTTTCTCTTGTTAGATATATGTACTTCTGAAATCCTGGAAATGCAGGTTGGTGGCTGCAACTGCTGTCGTGGTTCAGTACAATTCTGGATACTTCCTGGGGTGTTTCTAATTGTGTTATATATATATATATATATATATATATATATACATTGATTTTCCGTTTCCGTGTATATACAACAAATAAACGATGATCGCTGGGTTGAAAGCTATTGAAAAAAATAAAGATTTTGTTATATTATGTGGAGAACATTTTCTACAAACCACCTACCAGCGGATTCGAACCCGCACCTAGGACACCCACATCGACACAGCGCCTCGCTTAATATAGCTGGCGCCTTAGACCATTCGACCACCTAGCCAACCTAAAAACATTGGTTTCGGTGGAAGGGTCATACTAAGGTCGTACTACTGAACGTTTCGGATATCTTCGTGCCTTTCCGTCAAATAACGACAACCATAGCGTATAACTTATACGATAGAGGATTCACATTACATGATTATAACCTCAAGTATATATACAACATTTTACCATATATATACATATATATATATATATATAACTTTATAACAACATATACGTATATCGTTTGCTAATTTCTGGATGTGAACTTTACTGTTTGAAATTTCCTTTTGATGAGATGTATATTTATTTACACTGTCTTGTCAATTTTTGGCGCTGAAGACAGGATAACAGAGAGGTTGTGTACGCATTATAGCGATTTAAGCTAGCCAGTAGGCCACATTTCATACTGACCGTTCCAAATCGGTAACTTCGGTGCCATTGCGTTTGGATGCTATGGTTTCTATATGACAATTTTTTTTCTTAATTTTCGTTAACTGTTATTAACATAAACAAGACAAGTAATACTTTGTTTATAAACGTAACATCAATTACGTCTGTGAACGTAAAGCTGTACAAGGCACGTACGTTACCATTACCACTAATGCAGCGATCATGCAAAATATGAAAAATAAGTATAAAAGTCGAACAGGAAATGAATTCATATGACGTTCAAAAAAATAAAAAAGGGTTGACAATATGTCTATCGCCTTGGAACGGTCAGTGGCAAAAAGGTCGCTGGGGTTTAAACCAGGTTCTAGGTTGCAGCAAACCTCACACTTACCTTATTGTCAGCCCAATAAAAACGGGACTGTGTAAATAAAGAAATCCCCGCAATGAACTATTCTCTAACCAACAAGGCAGCATTAATAGACAATATAAGTAAAACACAAAGATGAACGTGAATATATAAATACAAACAATAATAGCCTAGAAAGCCACAAAGAAGTCACTCAATGACTTGCCAAAGCCAGACCAACAAGAGAATAAACCGTTGAGGGCACAACAAGACAAGATTGCAGACAAACATCAAACGTCACCGTACTTTTGGGCTTTATTTAGACGTCATCATAGGGTCCACAGCCTGTCCGGTCATCGCACAGTTAAGCCGTGGTCCCAACCCGCAGTACTTGCAAGTGCGTGCTGTCTACTTGCAAAAACGTGGGCAAAATTTGGGGATCCGTACGTGGTGAGTACCGCCTCAGTACGGATTTGGGAGCACGCAGACACGCCGTAGCACTTTTAGTGCATGAGGAACTTTCGCTGCGTTCGGGATGCGGTCGGGCTACGGATTCACCCAAGTACGGGTGACGCGCGTGTCTTCTACAGCCAATGAGCGCACAACGCACTGACTCCGTGAGTCTTTTAAATTTTGTCCACGGTCACTTGCTCTACGGACGGCGCACTTAGCACGTGCGTGCTGCGCACGTGATAAGTGCGTGGTCTGTGCTTACCCGGCACTTCCCCAGTTCTACTGTCCAATGAGCACGCAGAACTGACGTGGACCGTACCGAGTAAGCACGTGCTCCGCACTTACAACGCACGTTGTGCGCACTGATTTCTGCAGTATATATAAAAGCCGAGCCGACGGACGAGTGCCAACATTTCGTCTCCAAGATGACTAATAAGAGGACACAGAAGAAGGGGTCAGCTGCATCTGCAGCTCAAAAGGCAGCGGATACGGCCACAGAGGCCCAACAGAAACGGGCCGCGGAAGATGAGATGGCCAGAGAGGAAGTGGAAGAGGCGAGGAGGAACGAAGAAGAGTCAGATGGTGACGGCAGAGAGTCTGATCATGAGGAGGGTGCTGCTGGTGGATCGGAGAAGGCCAACTGCTCGTTCTCGGCGAAAAAGGAGGAGCGCCTGGTTGAGTTCTTCTCGGTGAATCAGGCCTTCTACGATAAGTCGCACCCAAACTACCAGAACAAGCAACAGAAGGATAAACTCCTGGACCAGCTGGCCAAGGAACTCAACACAACCAGTAAGTACCCTCATTTCCACGTGTTGCTGTGTACATTTTATTTCAGGAGAAACATGCGTGCTTTCATGTATAAGCTCTTTCATAAGCACAGTTGTCGAAGTAGGATTGTACCATATAATGACCCATGAATTATTTGCGCTATTGGTATTGTCAATAATTTGGTACTTTCTTTTTCTGTTCCACAGGAAAACAGATCCAGGGCTGGTTCAAAAACATGCGGACTTCAGTGGGAAAACTCTACAAGACCAAGTCAGGCCAGGCCACCCAACCTGTCACAGCAAGGAAGAAATGGCAACTCCAGAATTTCGCCTTCCTGAAGGCCTACATTGTCCCACGCACCTATACTGTAGAGACCACACCGGTAAAGATTTTCTACACAGTTATTACATGGATAGACATTTCTAGTTTTTAAACATGACAACATTACAATACACAATTGTACATTTTACATGTAATATATTATAGTACAAACATGTAATCATTAATTTTTAAATTTCAGAACATGTAAATTGAAGAAAGGAAAATCATTAATGTGTAAAACTTATTTTCACTTTCAGCTGGAGGAGACGGGAGAGCAAAGCGAGGATGAGGAGTCACTACACTCGATCCCAACCAGGCCAGCATCTCCATCTCCCTCCACCTCCGCGGCCACCCGCAATACCAAGCCTCCGGCCAGCAAGAAGTCGAAGATCGACGACCTTCTTATGAAGTTTTTGGACAGGCCCAGGCCCGAGGAGGTCCTGAGTAAACAGGTATTTAATGTTAATACTATTGGTGTGAAATGCACATTGCATATTGTATGTTTGCAATTGTACTTTGCTATATTTATATTGCACAGTGTTCTACTTTACTTCACAGTGAATGACATGTACTGTTTTATAGATTTGATGTGTTAATGTTTTTAACAGAAGTAACACATTGGTGTTTATATTATATACTTACCTTTACGTACCTGTGTGTTTGCAGTTGGAGACAATTGTTGCTGCCCCTGCCCCTGCACCCCCACAACCAGACGAACGCACAGCATTTAGCCAGTGGATCGCGGCCAGGATGTCAGGGATCCCCCACGATAGGTGGGACGACTTCCAGTTGGCTGCTATGCGCCTGATGCAGGACTACAGCAGGCCCCGACCCAACCCTGACACATCTCCATCTCCAACTGCACAGCCCAGGCCAATGCCACCAGTCCAGCAGCATTGGCCGCACTTCCCGCAGCAGCAACAGCAGTGGGGTCAGATGCAGACATGGCAGCAACAGTGTCCACAGCAGCCGTCGCAACAGGTGTTGCAGCAGCCCAGCTCCTCCTTTCAGTCACAGACTCCCGAGGTAAATACACTTGTCAATTGCTTAGCTTAGATCTGGCAATAATTTGTATTAACTTAGCATACAATTATAATTACTTATAATGTTCCTTCTTTCCTTTTGTGCTCCAGCTTGGTGCAACTCGGTCGCAGTCTTTCCCTCCCCTCCTGTATTCATCAATCAATGGCAGTGGTCTTACAGATTTGTTTATGAACCAGTTGACCCAAGGTATCCCCTCGGGTAACACCAGCCAAGTAGCAGCATCGCAGGCAGCCAGTCCTTCGGGTACACAGGAGGACTCAGGGGACAACTGAGACAGCTCCCCCACCAACTAGTGTGTTTTGTGGACTTAAACTGACTCCTGCCAGTGTGGACTAGGGATTTTCTTTGGACTATAATCCAGGGTGGACTAGGGGACTAGGGGTTTTGTGGACTACAGTGTCAACTTTTTTTCGTTGCTCATGTTGGAATGTTTTTGTTCTTATGCTATTATTACTTATTAGTTGTATTATTGAGTAAAATAAAGAACTGGTTTGCCTTAAAAGTGCTTGTCTTCCTTGATTTATACTTTGAACAAATGTCAAAGCTCAAGATTATATGGTGCATGGGGCAAAATGATAACAAAAACCTCCCCCCAACCAGCCCCAAAAAACAAATCCGTAATTTTTGCAAACGGTAAATTTATTATAACCATTTGTTAAACATGACTGGTTTTTTTTTTTGGGGGGGGGGGGGGGGGGGGGCTTTGAAAGTAAGAAGTGAGACCGGAACCATTCTGGTATATAATATTAAAGTTAAGGTTGATTTTAAATAAGAACAAAAAAAACATTTTATTATATGTTTGACACAATAAACTTCTACATGTTTATTCACACATGAATACATAAAATTAAATCATGAGTTCATGAAATGACCCCAGAGTTCATTAAAATCATGAGTGTCTGTAGAGTTCATAGAATGTCTGCAGAGTTCATAAAATTAAATCATGAGTATCATGAGTTCATGTGTTCAAACAACCCGATCTTGCCATGGTAGGCGGCCAAGTGGGGAACTGTAATAGTCCGCCAAATAGTTTCTCAGGGTTTTCCCTTCCCTTGAGTGCTATTGGCCGACCATCTGGTTGGGTTCGGTCATCTGCACATCCTCCCTCCAGGCCCCAAGGACCACGTTCCCATCCTCATCCTCACGGTCCACATTAAGGTCCTGTAGTCCGGGCCGGCGCTTTCGCAGTCAATTGTGAAGGGTGAGGCAGCCCAACACAACGCGAATCACATTGCCAGGCTCCAACTGCAGGGTGGTGAGTAGGCACCGCCACCGGTGAGCCAATATCCCAAAACCGTTCTCCACAACACGACGGGCCCGAGAGGTCCGATAGTTCATCACCCTCTCTTTGTGGGTCATGGCACGGCGACTGTATGGCTTCATGAGCCACTTTCGCAGGGGAAAGGCATCGTCGCCCACGATGAAGAAGGGAAAGTCCCGGTCGTCGCCTGGAAGTGGATCCGGTGCTGGGAATCCAATGGTGTTGTCCTCCAGTGCCCCCCGGAGGGTAGACTGGTTGAACACGCCTGCGTCTGAGGAGGAGCCGTTGGCCCCCACCTTGCACCACAAGAAGGAATAGTTAGCATCCACGATGGCCAGGAGCACCACAGAAAAGAAGCCCTTATAATTGTTATAGAGCGATCCACTTTTCTTGGGCTTCTTGATGGCGATGTGTTTCCCGTCGATCGCCCCACAACAGTGGTGAAAATTCCATCCTGTGTGGAGGGCATGGTGAACATCTCCTCCTTATATTCCTCGTAGATGGCGGTGCAGACCTCCGGCACGAACTTGGATATGCTGTTGTGTGCCACCCGGAAGTCGTAGGCAAGGGACCTGTAGCTGTTCCCCGTCGCCAAGAAGCGAAGGGTGATGGCCAGCTTCAGGCCAGGCTCCAGAGGGCGGCGACTCCTGAAACATAAAATGTATAGCATTAATATATAGCAAGGTCATGGCTGTTGTTATGATTTTACCATAACCAATACCTTAACCATTCCTTTTTCTTAAGGGGGCTCAAATTGGCACGGTATACTACTATTGACGTCCAATGCAATAATGTGCCATATCTCAGAAATACCAAGATAGAGACATTAATATTAATGGATTAATAGAATGTATTCGTGAAATGATAAGACAACATTTTTAAGCAAATACAAAAAGCAAAACCAAGCATTTGTTATGGCAAAAATGAAGACACATACCTTGGGCCCTTGGTGATTCGAGGGGTCACTCGGAGCAGGAGCTCGGCGAAGATCTTGGGGTCCATTCGGATGTATCCGACATAGTCCCCCCTCGATTCACGCTCTAGCTCTTGGAACAACGTTTCGTACTGCCCGAAAAGCCTCCTCCTCTCGATCCATGGACGAACCCACCATCTCCTGCGTCGGCGTCCCTGTTGCCTCTCCCTCTCCCGTATCAAGGCAAGTAATACCACGTCGTGCTCGTGCGCTGCCACTTGAAGCTGCTCTTGCAGCATCAGAACCCGGAGTCTCTGCGGTGGAATGGGCAGCATCTTGAGGCAGCAGCAGCTGGGACTTCTGGGGAACCTCGGAATGTCGTTCTATATATCCCCCCTCCCCGACATTGGGCGGAAAAACTCACGTTCGTCGCACTTCCACGCACTTACAACATGCGAGTGAGTAAGGACACAGCACGTGAGCAGCACGTGTAAGTACGGCCTCCGTACGATAACGTGGCAATCGCACGGAGATCGTACGTTGTAAGCAAGTTGTAAGCACGTACAACTCACTTACCATGTGTGCAACGTACGATGCACGCAACCGCTCACGGCCAGGCGTGGCGTGCGGGCCACGTACTTACACCGTGCGCAACCGTGCGAGTGACGTGCGTTGACGTACTCTCTCCCTGCTCTTGCCACTCCCTCCCCACGTTTTCAGAAAAACGTGGCGGCCGTGGCCTCCCCAAAAAGCGTACGGACTAAAAACACGCACGGTGGGTTGTGACCGGGCCTTAAAGAGGAAAGGATAGTGGCAAACTGTAAATCGGTCCACCACCAAGCATGCAGTGCGTTGCAAAATGATAGGGTCATAACCTTTTGTGATAAACCTTTTAACAAGTTTAACAAAGATAGTATGAAAGTGATCATGACCAAGGATCTTACGATGTTTGTAAATCACGTCACCATAGAAGTCCGGTTGTGATAGTCCTTATCGCAGTTACTTTTATATTTGTAAAGAAGATCAGGGTTACGATAATACAATTTTGCAAAGATTTTACGAAGTTTATGGTAACGGTAGGACTGATGGAGTAACTTTTTAGTTATACAAAGATCACGAATAGTAATGTCCTCAAATCGAGTACAAGCT
Organism: Cyrtodaria siliqua; assembly: GCA_037043455.1. Lineage (NCBI taxonomy): Eukaryota > Metazoa > Mollusca > Bivalvia > Adapedonta > Hiatellidae > Cyrtodaria > Cyrtodaria siliqua. Next base: position 110,035 of record JAWPHD010005665.1, on the reverse strand, counting down.
CTAGAAAAACGAATACGTTGAGACACATATACCCCATAAGAAGTTGCTCGATGAACATCTCCATCTAAATGGGGATAATTAACAATATCAAAATTAAAATCATCTCTCTTGTCATAGATTTTGCAAATTATTTCACCATTTTCAATAGAGAGAAGTAAATCGAGAAAAGAAGAGTTAGTATCAGAAATATTATCTTTGTTAAGTTGAAGTTCTTTAGGATATATATATTAACCATAGTAGAAAACAAAGGGTTCAAATGTTCAATATGTCATCCAGATACCGGGACGTGTCATAAAAGGTTTCAATAACATCTGCCTGGATAGCTGGTGAAAGACACAACACAAAATCTCATTCATAGCAATATAAAAACAAGTATGCGACAAGGGGTGCACAGTTCGTACCCATACCAACAATTCTTTCCACAGACTGTAGTTCCATACCTGACGAAACTATTACCTAATAGAAAAATAAGTGATTCACAAACTTCATGGCAAGTCCACATAGTGTAATTGTCCAAACTGCTGTTAGTGAAAACGCTTTAATATTGTTACAGGCCAAACATGTAGTATTTTCTCTATCAAAGGTTTTTTGAATGAGAGCAATAAGCTTGTCTTTGATAAAGTAAAGTTGTATATAACGTAGAAAAGTCAAAAGTCATAAGTACTTATAGATCAAGCTTGGCGTTTAACCGCAAATTGTATCAAGAACGTCGCCTGAATTTTTAATAGAACAAAATTAATTAAACCTATACTTTTCATAAGCTTTAGCAAAATATTGTTTAAAGTGATCTTCATCCGCAATAAGACAAGATGTTGGAGATATTTGTAGTGGTGCAAGAACTAGAATTGGGAATAAAACGGGCTTTATATGGTTGCTCTCATTTCTCTTGTCGAGTCTGTTACTAGTTCGTTTGCGTTTGGGTGCTGTGATTTCTATTGGACCATGTTTCTCATTTCTGTTTATTTTTATCGTTTTAATTAACCCTTAACCCGCCACATAGATATAATGAACTGTTCTTTCTTTGAATTAAGACCATTCCATTTATGCGACAAATGGATGTTTTGGGGAAATGACTGATCAGCAGCCGGACATTGTAAACCCTGATCAGCCTGCGAGTTATCAGGCAATGGACGCGGTCATTCTTCCATTGATTTAACAATATGCGATCGAACGCTCTTGGTGGATTTTTCGTGGAGTGTTGTTGACGACCTATGTGGAAGTCGGCCCTCCACTTCTTGAAAAAAACGCAACGATGGAAACTTCGCCAAGCTGAATGGGATACGTTTCAATCTCTTTGATGAGGAACAATTAAAGCCTTCCGTTTTCGAGGATGTCGAAAGCGCAACTGCTCTTTTTACCAAAACCCTTCATGATATAGCTGATCAAACTATTCCAAAAACCTCGGCAAATCCAAAACGCCCACATAAACCATGGTACGATGATGACTGCAAAAAGCCAATCAGCGTTCGTAAAGCTGTATTGAATGCTTTCAACTTGCGGCCAACTCAAAATAATTTAGATACTTTTAGAGTTTTTCGTACGAAAGCCCGTCGTACTATTAAGGATAGCAAGAGAAAATCCAGGAGATCTTATGTCTCTAGGTTGAACTCTCGGTCATCTCTTAAGAAGACGTGGGACATGGTCCTGAAAAAACCCCGTAAAGGTAATTCTAGTTATGTAAATCATCTTAAAACTGATATTGAAGATATTACATCTGTCAAAGATATTACAAACACTTTGGCAGAAACTTTTTATAAAAACTCTTCTTCTGAAAATTGTTAACCAAATTTTTTAAAAAATATGAAACTAAAAGAACAGAAGAAGCTGAATTTCAAGTCGAAAATTTTGGAAAAATACAATAAACTGTTCACTCTCTAGAACTTCGAAAATCCCTTAAAAAGGCTCATGATACATCAGCTGGTCCTGATGATATCCATTATCAATTATTAAAACATTTACCTGAAATCTGTCTCTCTACACTTCTTGATATATTTAATAAGGTTTGGGTGACAGGAAACTTCCCCGATTCTTCGCGGGAAGCAATCGTTATTCCAGTCCCAAAACATGGAAAGGATCATACGGACCCAATAAATTATCGCCCTATTCACGCCTACTAGACTCCGCAACCGCCTCCAAAAAGAGGTGATAATACGACGTTTCGGAGACACTTCCGATGCGGTTGCGGAGAGTAAATTGAAGCAGCAACGGTAAGTGTGAATTTAATATTTTATATTTTCGTTTTTTTCGGTCCTAACTCGATCTTTTTCAAAAAGCGGGGAATGTGGTACGATGTAGGAATGTTTTCCCTTCCTGTTTCATGTGTTGGTTTTGAAATATATTGAAAAATGTGGTCTGTAGAATTGTCATAAGTCAATCGACGAGTGTAATTTTCTCAACTGGACATCGTGTTCACTCCGTTTTTCTGCCGTTTTATGAGAAATCTGCCCACGAATGAGGTCGATGACTTTGAAATCACCTATCTTTCATCGTTCAATGAAAAAATTTCAATCAAATATAAATTGAACGGAATTATGGTCGTTTTTTATGAAGAGGCGGTGTCGGAGAGTAAGAGGCGGATTCGGAGAGTAAGAGGCGGTTTCGGAGACATAGATAAGTAATATGTAAACGCTTGAATCATTTTCAAGCATCTTTGAACCTGAGGATTTAAATGACAAAATTGAATCAGAACTAGATAATTTTCAAGTGAATAACATTCTTGATGAAGTTATAACAGTTTTATCGGAAAACGAGGCTGGTGAAGAATTCGTTACAACTTTTGAAATTGTTAGCAAACAAACAACAGCAAACACTTACTGGTAGTCATGTATTACTAGTATATGAATAAGTATACCTGTCAATGTTCCCTCTTTTCCAAGAAGTCTCTTATTTTGCTGTTTAAATTGTCAGATTTTCATAAATAATGACTGATATTCTGCCGTCTCCCTACTTTGTATTATATAATATTGAAAATCTAACATAGTATCATTTTTTTCTTTTGAAAGAAATGATACACCGTTGTAAATTTTAAACAATATCAGAAAAAATGACTTTTTAAAATATTCTCATCTTTCAAGCTCGTTCCAGAATTTTCCTGGATAAAACATAATTAATACTGGAAACAACGAAAACATCTGAAAACTATAGGAAGCAGACTCGGTTTTATAAGTGTGTTCTTTGGAGGTATATTATATGTATAATGCGACTTTTGTTCAGCCTCTAAACCCAACCGGGCTTCGTCGTCTATCTCCGTAAGAATAGTCTAATGTCTATAAAAGACCATGACTACACCAAGTGTGACTTGACTTGTGATACGGAAGATATATTCTTGGACGAAACAGTAACAACGGCATTTATTGAAACGTATTGAATTCTACAATGTTCACAATAATTGCAAGCGTTTACATATTATGTATCTATGTCTCCGAAACCGCCTCTTACTCTCCGAATCCGCCTCTTACTCTCCGACACCGCCTCTTCATAAAAAACGACCATAATTATTTTCAATTTATATTTGATTGAAAAAATTTAATTGAACGATGAAAGATAGGTGATTTTAAAGTCATAGACCTCATTCGTGGGCAGATTTCTCATAAAACGGCAGAAAATGGAATAAAAACATGTCCAGTTGAGAAAATTACACTCGTCGATTGACTTATGACAATTCTACAGACCACATTTTTCAATATATTTTGAAACCAACACATGAAACAGGAAGAGAAAACATTCCTACATCGTACCACATTCCCCGATTTTTGAAAAAGATCGAGTTAGGGCCGAAAAAAACGAAAATATTAAATTCACACTTACCATTGCTGCTTCAATTTACTCTCCGCAACCGCATCGGAAGTGTCTCCGAAACGTCGTAGTATCACCTCTTTTTGGAGGCGGTTGCGGAGTCTAGTAGGCGTGCTATTGCTTTACGAGTTGTATGAGTAAAACCATGAAACGAATGTTTAATGGGAGACTCGTTTGGTACCTGGAGTCCAACAAACTGATAACAAAGTATCAAAGTGGATACCGGCGCCAACGAGGCACAACAGACAATCTCATTCGATTTGAATCATCTATTAGGGAAGCTTTCGTAAAAAAAGGAACATCTAGTTGCTGTATTTTTTGACTTGGAGAAAGCTTACGTTACTGCATGGAAGTACGGTATCATGAATGATCTTTATGACCATGGTCTTAGAGGCCAATTTGTATAGAGAATTTCTTAGATGATAGACAGTTTCGTGTCCGAATGGGTTCAACCCTCTCTGACTTTCATGAACAGGAGATGGGTGAGCCACAGGGCAGCATACTCTCTGTCACCCTTTTTAATTTAAAAATTAACAGTGTAGTTAAATGCATCAATCCTGGTGTGGATTGCTCCCTATATGTTGACGACTTTGTTATATGTTATCGTGCAAAAAATATGAACACTATTGAGTGACAACTTCAACAATGTCTCAATAAACTTCATACCTGGTCGGATGAAAATGGTTTTAAATTTTCTAAATCTAAAACTAATTGTATGTCAACTACGTAAACATCATGTAGACCCTCATCCAACACTGGATGGGACACCAATACCAGTAGTGGATGAGACCAAATTCCTTCGTCTTATTTTCGACCGTAAATTAACGTTTATACCACACCTTAAATACTTGAAGGCCAAGTGCCTTAACGCTCTTAATTTACTTAAAGTTGGTGCAAACACTAATTGGGGAGCAGATCGTAAAGTACTTTTACAGCTTTATAGATCTCTTATCAGATCCAAGCTGGACTACGGCTCAATAGTATATGGATTGACTCGCAAGTCATATTTGCAGATGCTCGATCCTATACATAATCAAGGATTACGACTCAGTCGCATTAGGTGTCTTTCGTACATCACCAGCCAAAAGTCTATATGTTGAAGCAAATGAACCATCACTGTCTCATAGACGGGATAAATTAGCCCTTCAATATGCCATTAAATTATAATCTAACCCTTCAAACCAAACTTTCGATACAGTTTTTAATCCTAGTTATAAACCTCTTTTTGATCGAAAACCGAAGGCCATTCGACCATTTGGTCTTCGTATTAAACCAAACTTAAGAGACACTGAAATCGACCTAAATTTGATCGACAAATAAAAAGTACCACAAATTCCACCGTGGACTTTGGAAACACCAACAATTATTTTGATCTTTGTAATAGTAACAAATCCAGTACAGATCCTACTATCTCTCGAAGCAAATTTAATGAAATACAGTAACTTTCAACGTATAAACACAGATGGTTCTAAAAATGAAGATAAGGTAGCTGCAGCATATGTTGTTCACCGACACAGCATAAAGAGCCGCCTGCATGACAAGGCCTCTATCTTTTCGGCTGAACTTAAGGCAATTAAACTTGCCTTCAACTAGATTCAGGAATCTGATGATGACCATTTTGTAATCTTTTCTGATTCCCTTTCATCTCTTCAAGCCTTGGGTAATATGAAACATGATAACACAGTTGTGCTTCAACGTTTACAAAAGTACAATTCTCTTATAGTTGATAATGTTATTATTTTCTGCTGGCTTCCAAGCCATGTACGAATACGTGGTAATTATAGAGCTGATAGTGCTGCTAAAGCAGCATTAGGTTTACATATATATAATACCAAATTACCTTATACTGATTTTAAAAGTTGTATTAACACATATATTCGTAACTCTTGGCAATCCGCTTGGGATTTGTCATTTAACAATAAACTCCATTTAATTAAACCGTTACTCGGAGAATGGCATTCTTCTAGTAGACCCATTCGTCGAGAAGAAGTTGTCCTAGCCCGGTGCAGGATAGGTCATACACGTTATACTCATTCATATTTATTACAAGGGGAGCAATTACCAGAATGTATACCCTGCTTTGCACCGTTAACGGTCAAACACATCTTGTTGGAATGTGTAGACTTTGATCCTATGCGTCAAAGGTGCTACAATGTTAATACTACGACGGAGTTATTTGATACTATAGATTTTATTATTGTTTTAGATTTCCTGAAAGAAATTAGACTATATAAATCATTATAATATGTTCTTATATATATTTACTTATTTATATACCCGTTTTCGGGCATTTGTTGATTTACATATATAGTTTATATTACTACCATATCATCCCTTATTTGTAAATAGTTTTGTCTTTATATATTTACATTCATTTTTAATTAATACTTCATTTCTTCATCTTTCATCACTTTTTGCGCACAATATGACCTATTTATTTGTCGACGTGCCGTAAAACACCATTCGTTCATTCATGCATTACAATGGACGAAAGGCTATTATAGTCGTGCTTAGCGGGTTAAGGGTTAATGCCTATTGACTTTTTTCTTTGTGACGAGGTATTAAAACAGGAACAGACCAAGCAAAGATGACCTACTTCATATGTTTCCTTATCGTACCATCACATTATGTCACTTACATGACACAGACAAGGATGTGCAATTAATGCGACACTAGTAATAAACACGATGGGTGTCTATATTTTTTTAATGAAAAGCACTTTCTAAATCCGTGACAATTACCACATCCGTTATCGGTGGGTATATACTTATTTAATTTAGCATAAAGCAAACGTTTGTAGTTTCATAATCAAACTGAAGTCCTAGCTACAAAGCTCGTACTAGTTCCGATTTACCATATCGCCTGACTCAGCGATGAAAGTTGTGTTATTTGTTCTTGCCTTTGCGGGCTTATGTGGTTTGAATCTAGGATGTACATGTCTTCCTACCACATCGACCAGACAGGAACAGTATTGCGCTGCGGACTTTGGTATTGTTCTTTTTTATATATTAGTTTTATATATTAGATATGAGTCTGCACATTTTGTGTTTAAAATCATTTGGTTATATGTTTGCAATAATTTCGACTTTGATATCGTAATTGAAATATTAACAAACAAATGCCTCATATGGCCCAAATTTTTAACATTTCGTTTTAAAATAATACAATATTGAAACTGTTTGATACAACTCAAATCAATTTCACATTACAGGAAAACGTGCATTTTGAACCAACATATAATAAATACACAATAGAAAGTAATAATAATACACTTATTATCTTAAGAGAATTTCGTCTAAGCTTATATAATGTGACTCATCAAGAAAGTATAATGTTATGAAAATTTCATATTTTTAGGCATCAACGTAACCTGAAAATTAACAAAAGTAACATGTCTTTTGTTTCGTCTATTTAGCGCTGTTGGTCCATGTACAAAGCAACTTGATCAATCCTAATGGCCAACAAGACTTTGATGATTACTACAGAATCAAGATCATTGAGACATTTAAGGTAAGAACTATTCTCGGTCACACGGCCCCTTCTGATTTCTTCGCTACGCTATGCTATGCGGATTCAGTACCAGGGTCTGAGGAACAAAAGACGTTTGATATCGCCTGAGGCCGATTTTGGTAAGACTTTGAGAGATCCTATGAAAATATATATATGTTCAACTTTAATTAATGTTAATTTCTTATTTTTAACTTATGGGAAGCAGCAAATGACTTATGTTTTTTTGTCCTGACCTATTGCACCAGCCGTGTCATCAAACCCACACATAGTTAAAGCAATACCCAAAAAGGACAAAGCACATAGACTTTGCTATATTCCAACCACGGTTATAATCGGTAAGGCGGTCCCCACCCTCAATATAACATAGGAGACCTGTTCTTGGACTTCTAATGATATATAGGGTCCTATAGAAACCACAGCGTCCGAACGCAATGGCATCGTAGGTCCGCACTGTACTAAGTTATGTTTCTGTACGCATTATATGGTATATATGCAATTAGGCTTAACTATTTATAGTATAATTTATATGTAAACACTGGTAAACCATTTTAAATCTTGTCAACCTGACTCTCTGGGTAGCAGAATCAAATCGTCTAAAAGTGTAGATAATTAAAACAAATATTCAAAAGTACGTAAAGGAGCGACCGAGGGTAACACTCTTTACATTTCTTTATAAGCGCTATCAACTCATCATTTGCCAAACACATCGATTATTACACGTACCGAATTAAAGTTTACGTCCGATTTGAGGTTCAAATTGATCAAATTGAAATTGCATATTTGGGTCAGTTGAAACAAGGTCTAGAGCATATGGAGTCTGAACAATAAACAGTCAGCGTAAATTTAAAATTGATGTCCGCACTATATGTCTATTTCTATAATATACATTCATCAGTATACCGTTTTAATTTGGTTAAACATATGCTTAAGGTTCCTGTCACCTGCCCAAAATGAAAAAAACAACGTAAATTTAGTTATATGTGTGATTTTGTTGGAGTGTATGCATGCTTTGCATATCGTTTAAAGCGTCTTCGAAGGAAGATTTTGAAAATAATAATGTTTTTGCACATTTTGTTTTATTATTATTAATATTTTGTAAAAATGTAACCGTAATTTGGGCATCATACTACGGAATCTCAAATTACTTCAAAATGAGAAATAAATGAAAATTCTTATTAAAAATAATTTATTTTGGTATACTGAAGGCTGTGCCTAGCCTAAAATCTCATGCCAACTAATATAACGTTACGTATTTTGACCTCGAAAGTGATCTCGTGTTGAACTGCATGACGCCATTTTCTGCCCTAGACAGTGGTGATGCATATTAACCAAATACACGCGTTTAAGTGAGGTTTCTAGTGAAAGATGAACATGCAATATATCATCCTTGTTATATTTAACCTTACCGTCAATACTGTTCTTTGATCGGACATAAGATGTCGCTTTATTTATAGGTTCGCCGAAGTTTGTTTACAATAATTTTCCGGCTTCACTCTGTTTTGGCGAAATTGTATTCTTACGCCAGAAATAGTCTTCTCAAACTCATCGAGTAAGATGGGGAGTTTTTCTCAATTTTAATAAAGTTTTCTATTTCCGTGTTTATTTAAGATCATACGCATCCTAATTTTGTATAAATATTACACAGTTACTATATCCTTTAATATTTTTACATTTACGACGTGCACCTGCAACGTGGGACCTACTTTTTCGGTTATAATTTCCGGTGTATGTTATTTGGCACTTCTGAAATCGCGAAAAAGATATTGCAATTTTCTTCTGGATATGGACGAGTTCTATACAGCATTTGACAAAGTAAGGTAGCTATATGATTTTTTCACCTAGCTAAAGTTGGTTACTTATGCGATCGCCTCCCGATCAGCATGAACCATTCATAAAACCGTACTCATATCCAGCTGTTAAACCTCCATAATATCCCGTGCAAGCATGCACGTGAAGATATAAAAATAGGCATAAAATAGGCCCAAATTGTAAATATATTTGAAAATATAGGTGTTTTATTTTTATAAATTATGGGTATTGTGACATTAAATTTTGACAAAATTCAAAAGGCACTGCCTGAGGTAGACATTGAAATATAAAAAGATCGGAAGGAGGACATTCAAGGAGAACAGTCAACCATACATCACAGAAACAAACATGCAAACAGACAAACAAGAAGGCAAAAGTAATAATAAAAGTAAACGACATCACAAACACAAACGGGTTGACAATAGGGCTACCGCCTTGGAAAGGTCAGTGGCAAAGTAGGCCACTGGGGGTTTAAACCGGTTCTAGGGCGCACCAAACCTCACACTTACCCTACTTCATCCCATTAAAACAGGACAGTGTAAATAAAGAAATCCCCGCCATAATCTAATCTCTAACCAACAAGGCAGCATCAATAGGCAATATAAGTAAAACACAAATATGCTCGTGTAAATATAATACAAAAAAACAACAATAGCCTAGAAAGCCGCAATGAAGGTACTCAATGACTTGGCAGAAGCCAGAGCAATAAGAGAATAAACCATTAAGGGCACGACAAGAAAGATCATAGACACACATCAAACGCCACCGTCCCAATGGGCTTTAGGTAGGCGTCATCATAGGATCCACAGCCTGTCCGGTCATCGTACAATTAAAGAGGTAAGCAGAGTGGCGAAGTGTAAAAGGGTCCACCACCAAGCATGCAGTACGTTGCAAAATGATAGGGTCATAACCTCTTTTGATAAACTTTTAATAAGTTTAACAAAGATAGTATGAAAGTGATCATGACCAAGAATCTTACGAAGTTTATAAATCGCATCACCATAGAAGTCAGGTTGTGATAGTCCTTGTCGCAGAAGAGTCCTTAAATTACTTTTATATTTGGAGAGAAGATCAGGGTTACGATAATAAAACTTTTCAAAGGTTTTACGAAGTTTATTGTAACGGTAACCCTGACTGAGTAGCTTTTTAGTTATACAAAGATTACGAATATTAAAATCCTCAACTCGAGTATAAGCTCTTGAAAAACGAATAAGTTGAGACACATACACCCCATAAGAAGTTGCTCGGGGAACATCCCCATCTAAGTGGGGGTAATTAACAATGTCAAAATTAAAATCATCTCTCTTGTCATAGACTTTGCTAATTATTTCACCATTTTCAATCGAGAGATCTAAATCAAGGAAAGACGCGTTATTATCAGATATATTTGCTTTATTAAGCTGAAGTTCTTTAGGATAAATATTATCAACCATAGTTGGAAAGAAAGGGTTGTCAATGTTCAGTATGTCATCCAGATACCGAGAGGTGTCATTAAAATTTTCAATAACGTCTGCCTGGGTATCTGGTAAAAGACTCAACATGAAATCTCTTTCATAGCAAAATAAAAACGACAAAATCAGCGACAAGTAGTGCACAGTTCGTACCCATAGGGATACCAACAATTTGTCTATAAACGGTGATACCATACCTGACGAAAATATTATCTAATAGGAAGATGAGTGCTTCACAAACTTCATAGAAAGTCCACATAGTATAATTGTCTAAACTGCCGTTAGTAAAAAACGCTTTAATATTATTTCATGCCAAAAATGTCGTATTTTCTCTAGCGAATGTTTTTTTATTGAAGTTGACTTCTTCATAATTATTTTGTCCAAAGTCGTAAAATAAAAAGAACTTGAGATTTCGTCGTATGATGCCCAAATTACGGTTACATTTTTACAAAATATTAGTAATAAAAAGAAAATTGTGCAAAAACATTATTATTTTCAAAATCGTGGTTCCAAGACGCTTAAAACGATATGCAAAACATGCACAAACTGCAACACAATCACATATAAAACTAAATTTGCTTTTTTTTTTCATTTTGGACAGGTGAGGGGAACCTGAAACATATTTGGAACAGTATGCCAACGATCAAGGTCACAGTGAGCTTAAACCTAATCTTTAAAACGACTAATCAATGTTTAAATGAGTGCGTTCTCAAAACACTGATATATTTAAACTTCATGACGAATGCATTATTATAAAAACCAACAAAACAACATTTAACATTCAAATCAGAAGAAGATAAATTTGACTATCCTTGCCCTCAATAACTTATTATACTTCTTCAAGTTTGTGAAAAGTGTTTTGTTTCGATTCTAAAAGCTTTACCCTTAGACATGTCAGACCTCATACACACGTATACATGGAGGAGTTATTAATAGATACTGAAAAGGCAATCCCGTGAAAGCAACAAATACAAAGAAGAGATAACAGTTGCAGACTCGGTTGTATTGAGTCTCTTCATGAGAGGTAATGTAAAGTGCAACTCCACTCACGCCTACTACCACCAGCTTAAGCGATATTCTACTTTAAAGCCACACAGACTGGCCTTGATGATCCGAAAGGACCAGTAAGTAATAACACTCCTGATTTGTAGTCGTCGCAACTGTTTACGGCCGCCACACAGCACTAAAATAACGCTAGTGTGAATGTCAATAAATACAAGCATTCCTGCAAATAAAGATCACTGCGAACGCCATTTAGTCTCATTTTAATCTCCACACCTCCTACACACCGTTTTTAATTGGGCAGTTTTTTTTTTAATTGATGGTATTCTTTTGTAATTCAAATGCTGTTATTGTTGCATGTGTGTTTTATACTGTTTTGTATTTTGTGGAGACAAATTAATATATATGTATTTCAAGAGTGGAACCTAACGAATGTAATGTTTTGCAGTGTTTCCGCCCCCCATCCCCCCCACCCCACCCCACAGCTTTTATTCTCTAAGCGGTATATTTTCAGATGAACTACGGATCTGTTTCCAAAAGAAGTAGAGTATATACGGGTACCCACAGTGCAATGTGTGGTGTACATTTGGCGAAAGGAACAACATATCTGATAACAGGTTCGTTTACCGTTCAATAAAACACGCTCCAAGATACTTCTATTCATATTAGCTTTGAAACTTTCGATAACATATGCCATATTTAATTGTGCTGTTATTCTTATGGACTGTGATATTTGACTTAAATTAAGTTGAAGACTACATTATTTTTTACTAAGTAATCTTTAAACCTGCCTTTATTTCCTTTCTAAATTCCGTAGGCATTACGTTTGATAGTAAGTGCAAGGAATATACATTTCAATCGAGATACAGCAAACAATTTATACTTCACCAAATACAATTGACATTTTGTTTGCACAGGCGTAGGAACAGGTGGGGCCTGGCCGCCCAAATAATTTTACAGGTGGTGGAGGGGGAAAACTCATAGTTTCCGCCCAATAACTTTAGTTAGCATTCAGATATTGCGATAAACTTGCTGTATATGTAGCTTATATGGAAATGAAATTTGAGATTACATTTGAGGTCACTGGGTTTAAGGTCGAGGTCGTTGTTACTAAACAATAAAACAGGCTTCCGCTCAATTACTTTTATCAGGAATGACATATTACGACGAAACTTGCTGTGTAGCTTATATGGAAAGGGATTACACTTGAGGTCAATAGGATCAAGGTTAAGGTCACTGTTACTTAACCAAATGATTATTGGGCTATTACTTCAGTTAGGAATGAGATATTGCAACAATACTTGATGTGTATTTAGCTTATATGGAAAGGAAGCTTGCGATCATAGTGTCAATTCCATGTCACTTTTGCTACAAATAGAAACATGGTTTCCGGGTAATAAATTCAGTTATGAGTGATCTGTGAAACATGCTGTGTACGTAGGTTATATTCAAAGAAATAGTGAAACGAAACTTTGAAGAAAGCTTAAGGAAAAACTGATTTTCATGGATTTTTCACGTTTCTTTTTATGTGATTTGGGTCGGGTTGAAATTGCATCATACCGTATGCATTGAGCAATTGAGACTTTTTGCTTGTCAGCATTTTTCAAAAAGTTTCTTTTCCGTCCGCTCTTCACCCTCTACCCCACCCCTCCACAACACACACACACACACACACTACATTTGGAACGATCCTACGGTCATTGATTTACATACCGTCGCGTATTCAGATTCAATAACTGTCGTTTCCCATTTGCACCATCTGGTTTAGATGTTTGACTGTTACCCGAGTTTAAGTAAAATGATGAACCTTTTATTCAAACATTGTTTACGGATCTTGTAAAAAGGAAAAGGCAAACTAATTCATTGATTATTGTTGTTTGTATTGGTATAAATCGAATATCTATTAATAGAGAACAGCAAACTAACATCATTGTGTAATTCTCTTATATGTATAGTGTGTAATATATGTTCCTATACTACGTATAAGTTTCCTACGGTGTCCTGTTAGGGCCATGTTACTATCGCATCTTACCATCGACCATCGCATCTTACCATCATCGCATCTTACCATCGACCATCGCATCGTACCATCGACCATCGCATCTTACCATCGACCATCGCATCTTACCATCAACCATCGACCTAGGGTCGATGGTAAGATTCGATGGAAACATGGCCCTAACAGGACACCGTAGTTTCCCGATGTTACACTTTTTTTCATCAGAATGTTCTCAAATGTCGAACACGTTATCTAAATCGGTGACTGAATGCAATCCGATTATCAAATTGATTTGTTTAATTTATTGGATGAATATATCAAAAATATACTGATTAGTTTTCTCCCTTTCTTTTTGGACAACAAATGTCATACCATTTAAAGAATATGAAATAAAATGTAACTGGGGTACTTGGTAAGTGTCGTCTAGTGTACGCAGCCAGGTAATAAGATCCATCGAAAGCAATAGACATCGACACTGCCCCGTTAATATGGTGCCAAATGTAGAGAATGTTAGGACATGCACAATGATATAAAGTTAAACAAAACATAAAGGTCATGCTATTTTAGTTTTTTTATAGATTTTTTTTTTTCAGATCATTCATACATGTAAACACATTCATCATACTGTTTACACAAATCATCATGTCTAACATCAAACAATTGCGAATACATGTGTTCAAGTAGATATTGTGTTTTCGCTCAATGGAATGACAGTCGACTACTGAATACTAGTATATGTTTATTCTTGTGTTATATGGTGTAAAATAAAATTCGTAAGATAATTCGTGTAAAAAGATGGGCCATTCTGAGTATAAAAATGAGATAATATACGATAACTAGAGTGATCTTATGTATGTATAGTGTGTGTAGATGGTGTACTCTATTGCGATTAAAGCGAGGAAAGCATATAATAAACGTGTAGTGCAAATACCATTGAAGTTGCACATCACCGTCTGGTGTTTTACTAAGCTTACCGATTTGTTATTTTATTTTGTTAGGAAGGCTTGACAAGAAGAAGAAGAGAATGACAATAGATATATGTGGTTCGTGGATTAAAACGCCGGTGTCAACTTCGTTGATAGAGAAGATAAAAGGTTATACGTGTCCCTAGTCACGTGGATAATAGGCTCACGGGAAAAAGGTAAGTATTCATATTTTATTTTGTAATTTTGTTTGGTAAAATGCTGCACAAGTATATTGTAATGCCACATACAACATGTCATTGTATTATCTTAAAAATACTACCATATACATGTGGTATTATGAGATCGCTCACATGCAGAAAGATAGGAACCAACGAGATTGCAGATCAAAACATGTGCTATATATAGAGAATAATCGACAGTCTCAGTGTGATACGAAAAATATGTCACGAGAACACGTTGTAATTCGGTTAAAAACGAGTTATAAGAACGAGTTTTTTAACTGAATTACAACGTTTCGAGTGACATATTTTGTGTATCACACCGATACTGTAGATTATTCTATTTATTATATACCTTACAGTGATTTTTTAAAGATATTTAACTGAAAATACGCTCCCCTCAACCTCGCGACCCCCACTCATGGTATGGTGCCCTCGCGTTTGAATACATTTGGCAGATTTTGAAATGAGCCGTTAAAATTTGCTGGTTGAAAGCAATAGCAATAGTACCACTAAATACAAAAATGGTAAAAAAAGTAGTTCCGGCAAAGTGATATCGTCACACCAGTGTCGTGGAGTGACGATATAGAAAAATACTAAAAATGTGTCACTAAGAAATCCTTATAAATCACTGATAGGTATATAATATATACTAGTTAATACTAACACAGTTGATTACTACTGTCTACTATGTGTCTGCTGAACTTAACGTTCAGAGTTTTAGCCCTATACAAGGCAAAGATTGTTAAACCATGTTAAAATATGATATATTATACGAAACAGCTACGGAGTGAATCTAATTGGTTCCTACCATTCTGCGCCTGGGTACTCTGGCAAGGTAAAATACGGTTTATTTGCACTTCTGAATTTGACTCTTCAGTATTACATTGTTCATTTTGCACCGTTTCATAAAGTCCCAGGAATCATTATGTGAGGAAGCTATTCAGCTGGATTGCGGAGCGTCGGTAGTTTTACCCAGGTGCCCACCACAAGTGCCAAAAACATGCCCTGAGGGGCACCTGTTATCTTCTTCTCTCAATGGAAGCTAGACAGTCGCCATATGATCTTAGCTGTTCAATGGTGCGACTATTAAATCCAATTCAATTCAATTCAATTGTTTACATACATACTGCCAAACAGTTTGACCTTGATCATATAGGTGAACTGCATTATATAAGCCATATATATACATACATACATACAGAATATTAGTTTATTTACTGAAATACTACGAAACAACGGTTGATTTGTTGAATAGGATCGCTTGACGACAAACAACATACTAAAGTTGCTCGATGCTGATTTATAATTGGAAAAAAAATGTTTCTAATTTGGATTTTATGCAATACTTTGCAGTTTTATATGCATATATTTGAATACTTAGCGGACTTTTGAGTTGGAGCAAAGTAACAATAAATCCTGAAAAGGTGATCCATGGAAGCAACAAACACAAACAAGAGAGAAAAGTAGCAGACTCGGTTTTATTGACTCTATTCATGAGAGGTACCTCTCAGGCCTCCTAGCACAGGCTTAAGCGATATTCTACTTTAAAGCAAAACAGCACGGGCTTGATGATCCCAATGGACCAGTAAATAATAACACTACTGAGGTGTAGTCGGGGCGACGTTTTACGGCCGCCTCACATGGGACTAAACAAACGCTAGTGTGGATGTCAATAACCCTTGGAAGCAACAAACACAAACAAGAGAGAAAAGTAGCAGACTCGGTTTTATTGCGTCTGATCATGAGAGGTAATTATAAGTTGCTACACCTCTCACGCCTTTTAACATAGTGTTACCAACCAAGTTTCACCAATATCTGTGGAATACCTACTATGAATAAAATGAACTCTAAAGTCTAATAAAAGAGTCGCTGTATGTTTAAAGTTCAATGGTAAAGGGAGAAGATAACTGCATAGAAACGTTATTCGATGTTGCCTGGTATAGTTAGGCTATTAGTAGGGATAATTATTTTTTTAATTGACCCTCGAAGCAATTCGATTATAAAAGTCGAACAGGAAATGAAACTTTCACAGAACACAGTAAACCCAAAAACACGCAAAAGGACAAACATGAATGGCAACGTTAATAAAGAATAAAGGCATGTGACGTCACAAATAGTATAGTCCAGTTTATATTGTAATAAGAAAACAAAATCTACCGGACGACATGTGGCTTGAACAAAATCGCGACACAGGGCACAACAGGGCGTAGCCCCTTGTGCTTGTCAATCCCGATCATCAGGTATCTTCTTGAAATATATCAAGACTACTAATAGATATCATATTGTTTGTTTTTATATACTTTACGTTTGTATTTCTGTTTACGTTCCATTTATATTGATGGGGTTCAAAAATAATATTAATTTTAAAATGGGTTAAAATGGGTTAAAATGGTCTATAACACTTCCAACTAGTATTTGTTTTACCCATTAAGTAGAGCGATGTATAATATATTTTATTTGTAACAACGGACTGCTGCATTGGACAATTTACAAGCTTGCCGAGAGTAGCCATTGCGGAGAGATTATACACCGAATCTTAAAGTCTGTTAAAATAATATAATGATTTTATAAAACTCGTTTGGTAAGTAGAAGAAGAATAATTTTTATTAGCCTCGTGATAGGTCTATTTGGGACGAGGTCATCCCGAACATATCTTAACAAACCTTACAAAGTACAAACATATTATGCAATAAGTCACATATATGAATCTTGAGCACAATGTTAGACAATTTTATAACTAAAAAGTTGATGGGTGTTAAGAAATCGACACAAAACGATTTTATTTATGGTGAGCTAGGTAGAAGTACATTAAAATGTAGACGTTTGTTCTCAATTATTAAATATTGGTTTAAAATTTTACAATCAGAGGATGTGAAATATATACGATTAATGTATGAAGATATGTTAAGTGATATTGGTGTAAATGCAGGCACCCAAAACTGGGCCAGCAAAGTTGGAGATCTTTTAAGTAATTATGGATTCTACCATGTTTGGTTTCATCAAAGCGTGGGTAACGTCAATGCATTCTTAACAATTTTTAAACAACGTTTGAAAGATGTTTTTATACAAGAATGGAATACAAGATTAATTGCTTCATCCAGAGCGTTGTTTTACCGAAATATTTCAAATTTTAAGCTACAACCTTACTTAAATATTGTTAAGAGTAAATGCACACGTCAATCCATTTCAAAACTTCGTGTATCGTCGCATTGATAAGAAATGGAAATGGGCAGATGGTCCAGAAATAGAGTTCATATAGATGAGAGACGATGTAGACATTGTAACATACTCGAAGACGAATATCATTTTGTTTTATGTTGTCCATTGTATAATGATTTACGTAAGAAATACGTGTCAAGTTTTTATTTCCAACGACCAAGTATGTTCAAATTTGTAATACTGTTAAAAAGTGAAAAGAAAAGGGAAGTCTTTAATTTTGGATTGTTTATATTCAAAGCATTTAAATAACGTAATGCATTATTATATAATAATTAACTATATTTTCCTTCTCCCAAGTAAATATTTTTTTCTTTATTTTTCCTTCTTAATTATGGATATGCACAAACACTGAAGCAGTCTCTTTGTATGGTGATATTTGCTAAGATAAACTAATTTACTGTATGTATATTCTCCCATGAATATTATTTAATAGTGTTCCGAATAATATGTTTTAATAGACACAAATCCCTGTGGGATTTCATTATTTGTATTTTGATGAATGTATGTATTGATCATCAGTCATGTGACTCTATGTTTGTATAGTAAATATGTTGCCTCATGGGCCAATCTGGCCTAATGGCATTTAGAAATAAAAACTTCCAAACTTCCAAACTAATATTACTAACATATCAATGGCGTTATAACAGTGTAAAAAATATTACTTAGATTCATGTTTATAAAATACATGTTATATTAATCTAACAATGTTAAAAATCTTAAGTAACAAGTGTTTTTAGGTTATGTAAATTGTAAGTGTTACAATACTAGTGCTTAACAGTTTCTCTGTAAATTATGACATAGAAGAAGAAGAAAATGCTTTATTCACTCGTAATAGGTCTAGTAGGGTACAGGTAAACGAATCTAGGTCATCACACACTCTTCGATTGGCTATGCTTAAGCCTGATTGTATTAAGAAATCTAACAAATAGTGTCCATTCATCCATTACATTATAAGTCTAAGTTGCAAGGAGCGTTTTCCGACTGATAATTCTATAGTTTTGAACATAATGCTGGGTTTTGAAGTATTTTTTGAACAATGTAGATCTCAGATCTTGGTATAATGTGCATTCAAAAAAAATGAAATTCATCTCCAAGAGAACTACAGAATTGGCATTTTCTGTTTTCTCTTGGTATTTTTATTGTTTTTGTTTTTTCCAATGACTCGTTTCAATATCTAGCCTATGAGATGAGACTCTTAATTGGGTTAATGCCGTTCGATACATAGTATATAACTCATTTGAATCTCGTTTTGAATTTGATTTTTTTTCTCAGTCGATTAATATTACGCATGAACTCGATTAGGATCGCTAAGGATTTTAAAGCGATGAATTTGACAATAATACTATAATTAGATTGTTTCCATTTTTTTTCAGATAACTGGTTTCTCAAGAAAACGTTTGCAGCAAGTAAAACAAACGATCCGGTCGAAAGTAATAACTCATTCAACTCCAGTCGAAAGTAAAAGTAGTCAAATCCAGTCTCTTGTCAAGTTTCAATTATTTTATTCAAGTGAATGATGTTCATGTATTTTCAATAAATATAATTTGTTCAGTGACATAAACGTGTTTGTTTTTATAGATCATACATAAGGCAGGTGCTTATATTTTGACATACCCTGGTAAATGTCAGCTTGCGTAATCTAAAAAAGCATTGCTCACTTAATGGACAGAAATTTGACACTGAATATATAAATGGCATTCGTCCGTGTTAGGTATTACTTCATGATGATATGTTTGTGTTTATATGCTTGTATATTGCTATTGTATACACTATCTATCTATATCTTTCTATAATAAACTCGTGACACATTCTTGAAACCACATATAGCAACGGGTAAATCGTTGACAATTTTAAACAGTTTTAGCTTTTTAAAAATGTAGTTTGAAGCAGTTTACCAGGATGGCACACATTAATTATACATTTTAAACTAAAAGGCAAGCACTTGTTTAGATTAGTTTCTTCCCAAGACAACCAATAGATAAAAGCGTGGTTCTTGTTTTATCGGAAAAGTCAAAGGTGCATAGATTGAGGATCGTACATGAGTGCCTCTTTAATATTGAATTCATTAAAAAATATGATGGATACAATTATATGATGCGAGGCTGTGCCGATCATCATATCAATTTATCCAACGAGTTTAATACATTCAATATGAAATAAGCACAAACGTGAGATTCTATTTATCACATAACTCCAAATATGCCTTATAATGGACATGCTTCATTGAAGCTCCCTTGTTCCTACATATAACGTAGTCGTATGATGACGTCGTATGTTTGTATGATGACGTCGTATGTTGACTTCTCCGTACTCCACCGAACAACTTCCTCGTCGATTTTCGTAATCTGGTATTTTTAACGATTACGGAAATCGACGAGGCAATTCCGATACACACCGAGCTGAACGGTAAGGACCGAACAATGATTCGATCTTCATTTGTTGTATATTCATTTCATTTGTATAATTATAATTTTTATGATAAATACACCATGGCTTTATTACGCTCCAACATGACTAATTGTCACAGAGTAATCACTTAGAGATAAGATTTCAACTTTGACATTAAACGTCCAATGTTATATATGGACATATCTTAGAAGTTGGGCCACAATGGCCACAATGTCAATGTTCAATGCTTTTGTCTTCAAATATGAAAAGGTAGATCTATGTCACTGTAACCTACACGTTCGTCTATATATTGTGAACTTTTTTTATATGTAGATATTACAATAAACTTAAGGAGGTTGGCTGGGAAAGGACGTAGTGATGAGATTTATTTAAAATTCATATTTAAAGCTTCTTTGGTATAATTTAGATTCAAAATTATCAAAAAAAGGCTAGGTCACCACACTTTTTTCCCACTAGACGTCATTGAAGAAGGCACATATATTTCTAACTTCAAAATTTTACTAAAAAGAGGAAAAATATAGTCATTGAACATTTTCACAATTGTTTTCATAACATTACGTTAATTGAAAAACAACAATTAATTTTCGATTGCATATATACATATCTTTCAAATCGTACAAAAACAGTTGTAATCCTCATTTGTCTTTTTACTTTAAAAAGCAAACATATATGGACCGTACCCCACCCACTTTTGTTTTTGCCGACAAATTAATTCAAGATAAAAAATTATGTTCTAATGATCAACTTTTTTTAAAACTTGTATATGTCAAGGTCCTATGACATTTCTTTCAAAACAAGTAAAAAAATATATAGGTCACCAGGCTTCTAATGAGTTTTTATTAAAAATTCTTTAAATTACACCCATTTTGGAGTTATTTTGACATTTTCAATGTAAAATACTGTACACACAATATTGACATGGAGATCGAATATAAAATTAGCTCAGTATCTACTTTTAAATATGTATTCCACTACTAAAAAACAAAAATCTGATTTATTCTATAGCAAAAGGATAAATTCTACTCAGAGCTACCCATACCCCCTATTTTGTTGACAGCAAAAAATGATCAAAAATGACGGAACAAATAAAATACGAAAAAAAAAATTTGCTTAAAACTTGGTATGTTACCATCTTAAGTCCTACATTATATCCATATCTACTAGAATGGAAAAAATGAAACAATTCTGTTGTCAAATAAAACTATGATTTAAAAAAATAAAATGTTTAGACTTGAAGATGTCAAAACTTGCCCAGCCAACATCCTTAATAGTAGAAGTGGAAATCAGTCGCTATATCTTAATTGAAGGGGCGTCCGTGGCCGAGTGGTTAGAGTCTCTGACTTAAAATCACTTGCCTCTCATTGCTGTAGGTTAATTGAAATTAATTTTAAGGAGACTACGACTGAACGATTCAATTTACAAGTAGAATACGATACATGGACCTTAATCGCACAGGTGTAACCAGTACAAATATATGCTAGTGTATATATTTTCTAGTGTTGTATGACTTTAATAAACTATTAACTATAAAACACTCCGAAAAATGTCATTAATCATACATAAATAACATGGGCCATCCTTGACATCTGTCTACGACATAAATATGTTAAAGGTGTTTTTGTTTATAAAGTAATACTTGTTGACAACTTTAAGTTAATCAACATATCCGTGAACGGAAAGCTGTACCAGGCACTAAAACAAGGTTAACATGAGTGTTATGATACAATTAAAGTCATAACAAATAAAAATATCATCATCGTAAGTATTTATGTAGATGATTTAGTTGTTGTTGTTTTTGTGTGTGTTTTTTGTTGTCCTTTTCCTTACACCGGTTCGAACACTACGATGTTTTAATATTCAGTTAAGTCACCAACAAATACAGTTGAAGCATATAGGCTGAAAAAGGTATGTCATCAGCAAAAAAAGAGAATAATTCAGTTTTGCCTCTACCGGTCGAAGGTCAGGCGAGCCTATGGGATGGCGTTCCGTCCTTCTGTTAACCTTTGCCTCGTTAACACTACTGTCTTGTTTGTTAGAAATTATAACCTGTTGGGGATATCTTTATTTACACTGTCCCGTTTATTGGGATGACAATAGGGTAAAAGTGAGGTTTGATGCAACCTAGAACCTGGTTGAAACCCCCAGCGGCCCTTTTTTTGCCAGCTGTAGCCCTTTGGTCAATCTGTGTGTGTTTGTGATGTCTTATTTTACCTTTTATTCATCTTTATATATCGTTGTTCTTTGTTTCTTTGTATGTTTGTGGTTGGCTGTAGTCTTGAATGCTACTTTTCATGTTCGATTTGTATATCTACTTTTATTACACTCCCAGACCGCAAGGTATATGATAAATAGATTTATTTTATGATAAGCAATGAAATACTATATTTTATCAGTGAAATAAAAGTGTTATTTCACAGTGTGAAATATAGAGTTTTATTTTCACAGTAGCCGCCGGAACTATTTTTTAAAATAAACACTGTGAATTGTACATTCTATTCAAACAATGAATTTTAAATGACTGCCAGTATAAATATATTTTAAAAAACCCATTCTATTTGAGTATAAATAAAATATCTTTGGACTATTTTTTGTAGTCGGGCAAAACACGTGTAAATTAAGCGGCTTTGTTATCGCCACCCTTGTCCCTTGTTGTTCTACGGTAGTTTCCCTTTAAAATTGTTTTTAAAAGCATAAACTAAAAAGAAAAATTGTTGTTTTGTCTGAATAACATATTTATTTCATCTCGAAGTGAGAAAACTTTATATTTTTCACTCCTGCTTCGCATTCGTGAAAATATAGTTTTCTCACTTCTCGATTAAATAAATAGAGGATCTTACATGAGTACTCATTCATTATTGAATTTATTAAACGAGTTGGCAAAATGATATATCAATTTTGCTAACGAGTTTAATAACTTCAGTAATGAATGAGAACGAATGTTAGATTATATTTATCACATAACTCGCATATCGACTTTTATTGCATTTTTCCTGTCGCTTTAACACGTCAGAGCACGTACATTAACGTGACGTCCATGACGTCATTAACATTATCGAAAATATTGAATGGTGTTATTACACTCCCACACCGCATGTTTAAGAAATAATAAATATGTACCTGTGTTTTATCGGTGAATAAAATACAGTTAGGAGTTCGGATGCGTAGTAGTTAAATCACGAATGCGTTAGCAAGAGTGATTTAATTACTCGCATCCGAACGACTTACTGTATTTTATTCACCGATAAAATATTATTTCGATTCTATAATATAACCCCATTGTTTACGCTATTGTTGGGGGCACTATATATTATCTCGGAGGTCAAGGTAATCGGGCTGCTATGTTTACAGGCTGTTCCATTGGGCACCCCCGTATGCAAAATTCGGTGTTTCAATACACTCGTTGTCACGTGACAAACAATTAGGACATTGCTTACGTCATATAGCTTGCGCTGTATGACGTCAAACGTTCTCAGATGTTCAAGATGCTTATAAATGTTATATGTACTGATGCATATTTGGGTTTATATCGGGGTGTGTGCACGGTTTGGGAGCATGGCAAGTTTGTTATAATTAACATTTCATTAACATTACTGTTGAGTTTGTCTTCGTGACGTATATTTACCAAGTGACGTCATGTAACGTGGCGCTTCCAACGGATAAAATTTACGCGGTGAATTAATGGAACAGCTGTATTTTATCGTAGAATAACATACAGCTGTCTCTCTTCTTTGTGTATATGAAAGACTGCGGAGGTCGTGTTAGAATATGTGATAAAATATGTTATTCACTCCAAAACAACAAATATCCTCTATATATTAACAAGTATGAGACATAACAAATACAAACCTGTTGACAATTAGCGGTACGCATTGGATAGGCAACCTGAAAACGGGACCACGGGGGATTTAAACCTAGTTATAAGCTGCACCAATTCTCATTTTACCCGATTTTCGTCCAAATCAAACGGAGGGGACGGTGTAAATGAGGTTATCCCGCAAGCCTATCTTCTACTGTGAATGTACTAGTAGTGGTGCATGTAGATTAAGTGTGGATAGTCTCCAAATGTGTGTTCATGAAAGTTACATCTAACAATTATCTGACATATCAGTGGTTACATTCAACTACTTAATATCATCAAGTTAACCATTTATCATATCACTGATTGCACATTCATCCCATTTTTTTGTCAGTTCGTGAATCCAAATCGATTATTTGGTGTTACCGTCTGAATAGTCATGCCACACGTTGTATATATTTGGAAATAATACACGAACATATCAACATTTCTGGTCTAAAAGGACAAAACAAGTAAAACAAATAAAAGTATATAAACAGACGATGACAATGAGTCGATCTCATCTGGAAATCAGCCGATCGTTTCCCCATGAGTGATTATTTACATTACGTGAACTGTTTTAATATATCTGTATGTATTACTACACATAGCCATCTGAAGCAACAATGAATATAATGCTGTTGTTTCTCTGTCTTGCGGGATCTTATAACTTCAGTCAAGGATGTGATTGTCTTCCTGTGCCCAGTAGGCAAATGTATTGTGATGCTGATTTTGGTAAGTGTTTGATATTCTAATGAAACAAGACATAGGCTGAAGAATACTTACTTTAGACGTAAATATAGATACCAACACGACAGCAACATACTAGTTCATTTCATATTTCATATTGATTTACTAAAAGTTAATCTTTTCGATTTCTCTTATCAAATATGTGAGATCATTCTATGTATTTGTTTACTGAAAATATTTAATAGTGGGCGTGAGCTTATAGCAACATTATATTGTCTCGTGCATACATATGGCGGTTGGTTGATGGTCAGCACGTGCCGACACTGAAGAGAGACGACATCGCGAACTCCAGAATGAAGGTGCTGGAGTGTAAACAAGACAGAAATGGCATTTTTTCAGTAAAGGAAGGATCATTACTCTGGTGTTACTTTTCCGATTTGGCTGGTTTTCAAACTCGTTCGAGATTTCTTTGATATAAAGACACATACCAAGTTTGGTAAAGATCAAATTAAAATTGAAAACCATATGCGTAAACAAGCCAACAGTTAACGGACTACGGACGGGTGACAGACAACTGGTCATCACATAAGCTTTGCTTGCCTGCGGCCAGTAGAGCTAATTGCAATAAATTGTTCTTGGTTTTATTATCTACACTGGCTGCACGAAACTAAAATCGTATTTTTTTATTATGTTTTATTGTTAAGTATTATGTCCCCTTTTGTGTAATCCCATTGAAAGTGCATTAACAAGAAAACAAAAGGCCCCAGAGGACATGTATCGCTCTACTTGCTATATGGTGTCCAAGGTGGGGTGGGGTGGGGTGGGGTGGGGGATAGACGGATTGTGTCAAACAAGTTTTTATAAAGTGCCTGCAATTACCAAGATATAGGGGAGGGAGTATTTGGCTCAAGTTTGGCTAGCTTTAAAACAAATCAAACTTTCGTTAATATAAACACTCAAACCAAGGGCGGGGTCAAATTTGACAACAGGGTCACCATTTGAACAAATTTGGTACAGGACCATAAGCTCAGTGTAAATACAATATATTACACCGTTGGCTCTTGTAATTTCAGAGAAGAAGATTTTTTAAGTCTGTCCCTATATAAGTCTATGTAAAACATGTGACCCCGGGCCGGACCAAATTTGACTCAAGGGTCACCATTTGAAAAAACAAACTTGGTAGTGGACCGTAAGTTGATGGTAAATACAAAATATTAAACCTCTGGTTCTTGTAGTTTCAGAGAAGAAGATTTTTTAAAAGGTTTACCCTATGTAACTCTATGTAAAACATGTGACCCCTAGGGTGGGGACCAATTTGACTCCATGGTCACCATTCAAACAAACTTGGTAGAGGACCATAATCTGAGTGAAATTACAAAATATTAAACCTTTGACTCTTGTAGTTTCAGAGAAGATTTTTTTTAGGTTTTTCCCTATATCAATCTATGTAAAACTGTGACCCCTGGGGCGAGGCCATATTAGACCCCAGGGTCACCATTTAAAAAAACTTGGTAGAGGACAATAAGCTGATAGTAAATACAAAATATTAAACTTTTGGTTTTATAGTATCAGAGAAGAAGATTTTCTGAATTCGTCCCTATATAAGTCTATGTTAAACTGTGACCCTTGGGCGGGGCCAAATTTGAACTCAGGGTCACCTGGTAGAGGATCCATAAACTGATAATAAATAAAAAATATTAAAAAATCTCTTTTAAAAGGGTCCCCAAAGGTTCGTGAATCCCTAAATGTATTTTTTTGGGTCAAAAAGTTGGGAAAATAACAAAAACTGCTGATTTCTGGAATAATTCAATAAAAATATATTTTAAAAGTTTATTCATTATTGTATTTACCCATTTAAGTTTAATGATATATTCCTATGAACTAATAAATACATAAAGGGATATATATGGGTCTTTTGGCAAAAAAACCCGGAAAAAATAGTACAAAAAATACTAAAACTGCTAATTTCTGGAATAGTTCAATAAACAATTATATATTTAGCATGTCTCTTGTTTTCTTTTACCATATTAGGTAAAATTATATTTTATACATTTCGTCTTATTTTTAAAAGGGTCACCGAAGGTTCGTGAATCCCGAAATGTATTGTATTGTTGGGTCAATATGTTGGAAAAACAACTAAAACTGCTGATTTCTGGAATAATTCAATAAACATATTTTGAATGCTATTCCTTATTTTATTTACCCATTTAAGTGTAATGATATATTTGTATGAAATAATAAATAAATAAAGGGATATATATTGGTATTTTGGCAAAAAATATGAAAAAATAATTAAAAAAACAACACTAAAACTGTTAGCGGGTGTATATTTACGTCTATGGTATGGCCTTTATCATTTTGAGTGTGAGTAGCGTAAAGCCTTCTGACACTATGTGACAGGTATGGATGGTATCTATATAAGTGTTGGTGGCTTTAAATCGCATTGTATCAATGTTCTGTACTATATGTGGTGTAACATGATAAGTATGGGCTACATCTGTATGAGTATGGGCTACTTGAAGACTTCTGAAGCTATGTGCTGTACAATACATGGGTGTATACTTACGTGTAAATTGACATGTACGGCCTATATTTGTATGAGTATTGGCTACTTGAAACATTCTGACTCTATGTTCAATACAAGACTTGGGTGTAGGTTACATGTAACCTGACAGGACTGGCATGTATGGTCTGTATATGTATATAAGTGTGGGTAACTTGAAGCCCATTGTCTCAATGTTGTGTCCAATATGGGGCTGTGATCTTACATGTAACATGACAGGAAAGGCCTGTATCTGTATGAGTGTGGGCAACTTGAAGCCTATTGTATCTACACATATGTTCTTTACAATACGTGGGTATATACTTAAGTGTAACACGACTAGAATGACATGTATCAGTATGAGTGTAGGTAGGTTCCCTTCCTCTTGTTTCTGTACTATATGTGAGTGTGTAACATAACATGTATGGTCTGTATCTGTTTGGGTATGGGCAGCTTGAAGCCTTCCGCATCTATCTTCCGTATAATACGTGGCTCTATACTTACGTGTTACATGACAGGTATGACCTGTATCTGTATGAGTGAGGCTAGCTTGATGCCCGCTGCCTCTACGTTATGTACAATACGTGTGTGCGCGCAACTCGAAGCCTTCTACGTTATGTTCTTTATATACGTGTATCTGTTTGGGTGTGGGTAACTAGAAGCCCACTGCCTCATTGTTTCGTACATTATGTGGGTATATGCACATGTGTTAACTGATAGGTATGACCTATATCTGTTTGAGTTAGGGCAACTTGAAGCCCACTGTCACTATGTTCCTTTGAACAATATGTGGGTATAATTATACTTTTATTGTAAAAAGGCAGGTATGGCCAGTATTTGAAGGAGTGTGGGTAACTTGGCGCACACTGCCTCTACGTTCTGTACCATACGTAGGTATGGGAAACTTGAAGCTTTCCGCATCTATGTTTCATGCAATACGTAGGCATTCTTACATGTTACCATGACATGTATGGCTGTTTGTATGACTTCAAGACACTGCTTCTGTGTTCCGTGCAATACATGAGGTATATCCGTACATGTTACATGAAAGGTAATGGCCTGTCCTATGTTCTGTAAATACTCGTATGTGGGTGAATACTGACATCACTGGTTATCATAATGCAATCTGGAAGAATGACTTTTAATGTGCTAAATAGGAGTCTTAACCTAAACTAGACAAAAAACATTTAATATGTTATAGAGGCGCTTAAATCTAAACCAAAAACAAAATAAAACATATCCGTGTAAATGGTCTTTGGGTAAAGCCATAATTTAGAATATATTGCAATCTTTAAGCATTTGGATAGTGGACATTTTGAAATGTGATGAACATAGTAACATGGGGTGGAGTGGGGTGGGATGGGATCGAGGGGTGGGGGACATTTATTATATTACAGAGCAGCTTAAATCTAAGTCAAAAATAAAATAAAACGCTTCTATGTAAATGGGTGTTGTTTATTTTGGATAAGCCAAATGGATGTATTGGATTTATTTGGGGTCAAACTTTCTTCGATTGCAAACATAATCGGAATATAGAGCAGTTGTATTTGTTAACGATATGTATTGTTCTTATCATTAGAAACCAAAGCAAGAATAATTTGTAATTTTTGTGAAGATGTGAAATATGTTTAAATACATTTAAAAAATAGTCATAGAAGTCCAGGCCCCAGGCGATATTCTTAAGCATTCCAATATGAATGTCTTTGGGAAACGGAGACAAACAGTCAACCTGGGGCCCGTTTTATTAAACATATTACGGTCAAATTTAGCGTAAGTTTGTCGTAGGATGATCGTACGTCTTTTTACGCGTATTATGAACAAAATCGTACGATATTTTTGTCTACGATATCGTAACTCCTGGTCGTAAATTTACGACTGGTCTAGGGCAATCTTAAACTCACTAAGATATCGCAAGAAGACGTCATAGATATAATAAAACACTTTATTTCATAAATACTTGCAATGTAAAGCTAAATTTAAATGTGTTTATTCTTTATTTCAGGCTAAAGATACATATACACACATTATTAAAATAATCTCAGTTTATTACGTTAATGCAGTTATACATATATCACAATGTTAAATATATGATATACCACAGTTTTTGATATCATAAATTATTTGTATTTCAAAAGTATTTGTATTTCAAATTCTATCATCAACTGCCTGATTAGTAAGAGACATGTAGAAACATTTCAGCTATACCAAAATTAAAAAATGTTCCGTGTTGGTCCATGGGTGTTATGCTTTAAAAGTGTTTGGTGACTTTGACACCAAAACAATAAGGTTCTTTCTTTCAAAAAGGGCAATTCACTTATGAAGTTCCATGGGTTTGAATGCTACGAATTGTTTGGTGTTTAACGTCATTTTCAGCACATTTTAGGCTATATATGATGGTAGATTTTACACCACTCGCAAGATTCTTATGAAGTTTGCATATTGTGGTATTTAATTAATAAAGACATCACAGGTTGGCAGATAATGTAATTATATTGTTTGTATCATTGGACATCATAGTAACGTGAAAACAAACTGACGTCAAATAAATCAATGATGGCGGCACGCATGTAATGACGTTTGGTAGTCGATTTGAATAATTTTAGCAGCTTAAGGACTCACACCACTATTAGTTTCTTTGAATACTCATGCCCTACAGATGAAGGAGGTAGATTAAAAAAACAAGTCCGCTTTTCTACATTTTACAGGATACATTGATTTATCTTTACCAGCCTCATTTTACACATCATGGGTCTAATCACCACGGGGTTGTATTTTTTTCTAAATTTTGGTATGTGAGCAAACATGAAATTAAAGAGGTTCAATCTGGTAAATGTTTGTTAATTGTGTTTTAAGTAATAGATAGAGTATGGCTTCATTGAGTTGGTTTATTTAAACATCGAGATGGGCGTAGCCCATCGAGGTGTTTAAATTAACCAACGAGATGAAACCATACTCTATTTGTTTTGTAGCATGTCCATTTCAGCTCTATTTCAGTTATTCTAACTGTTATTCTCACTGTTATTCTCACAGTTATTCTGACAGGTCTTATTCTCAATTAAACGATTTACACCTGTGTCTGAACAAAGAGAATTGTCTGTGACCATGCTACAAATTGCAGATATTGGATCATTGAAGAATTTAAGCATACATACATGTTGTAAATTTTGTTTATCTCTATGCCACGAACAAAAACTTTACAATGGGACCCTATGGAAGACGTTTAGATGCATTCCCTGGTTAAAGCACGTTAGAATAAGGTTAAACAGTCTGCACTTTTGAATTTTGAGACAGTATATCGACCGTTTAATTGTCTTAACTATCGAGTCAAAATTAAAACAACATTTGCGACCACTAAACGGTTGATATACTGTCTCATAAACTTATTTTTTTTATACTGTAAACTAGTGTTGGGAATCTGCTGAAAATTCATGATCGATCATCAGAATATTTAACCAACCGATGACGATCATTAATCGATTTAACATGGCTGCTATAAAAGACAAGCCTTTTTCAGACTATATTGAAGAAAAGAATCACATTTAAAGTATGTTCTGGTTATAAAAGAACTGAATGAAACTGACCAACACATATTTTAAAAAATAAGTTGTGATACCCACACTATAAACATGTGATTACTTGTTGCAAAATTATAACTCATTTTATTTCTTGTATATTTTAGTATAATGAAATAAGCCATAATTTTCAACAACCGAGTAAAGTCGATCATGAAAAATTGTAATGGATTAATCAGATCGATGGCATAACTGATTGATGATCGACCAAATCGATTAATCGGAACAACATACTGTAAACCCAAGATATTTATAAAATGTTAATTATTGGACAGTTACCTCGACCTACTATTCCCCCCTAGCCCTACTATTCCTCCCCCCCCCCCACCCCCCCCCCCCCACACACACACACACACTGCCCCCACTCACCCCTACCACCACCACCACAGACGTTGAAGTATCAAGTAAATATAAATATGTTGGGGTGGTTTGCAGCTTGAGCTGTTCCGCGCCCGTTTAATCGAATGTCCTCTGTATCTGCGCATTTATAGTTTTTCAGTGGTCATTTCCCTATTGGTATATTCGAGAAAGTTCAACTGAACATCGATATAGAAAAATGCATATATGGCTTATTTTCAGTCCAGTAAAACAGCATCAAGACATATGTTGTCCGTGGAAAAAAACATGCATTACATAATACCAAAACCCCTCAATTTTGTATATGATCGGTAGCGCGGTAGATTTGTAACCGGAGGCCCCATGTTCAATCCTCCGTGGTGCCACTGAATTTCGCCTGAGTGTTCTTGGGCAAGACACTTTTCCTTAGCCTCGTCCGCCGGATATGGACGTAAACCTGGTGGTCCCGTGTCGGAGGGTTCTTGGGCAAGACACTTTACCTTAGCCTCGTCCGTCGAATGGGGATGTAAACCGGGCGGTCCCGTGTATCGGTATATCCTCCGAGCACGTTAAAGAACCATAGGAATCTATTCGATAATAAGAGTTAGGCACGGTTCCTGGATTCCTATTTATCCTCCCCCTCTCTCTGGGCGGCCATTATGCGATACCCCAGGCCGACACTTCCTGTGTTGCAATGGGTGTGCTACACCGTCGCATAATGGCGTTAATAAATAATTCTCATTTCGTTTTGTAAAAAAAAGCGTTTTCACTAATTTAAAGTGCTATTTTTGGTTTATATCACATTGTTGATCTATTTGTTACATTTTTCAAGCATTGTCATTTTAAAATTGTGAGTTTTTAATTTATTTTTCTTATATGGAAATGAGTGTATGAGTACAATATTATGGCATCTCAGTGTTTATGTTTTTAAAGGGAGCATTCATTCATGAGACAAGTTCTTTCTTAGAATATACATGACCTCCATTTTTGTGTGGATTTTTTGGCAGCATATGTGTCATTTGTGATGAGAATGTAAGTTATTCATTTTTAATTTGGGTCTAGATATGAATGACAACATGGCATTTAAATTTTAATTCACACACAACTCAATGCAACAATTAATGGGCGTGTTACACCTTAATCCAACTAATATTAGATTGAAGAGCTACTTCAAGGGGAGTAACTTTTTATATAACTTCAATATCTACAGATCTTTCAACAGTTCCTGAGTAGACCTCAAACTTACTAACACCTCGATCATAGTTTATGAACACAGAAATACTGTATCTGTCTGTATTGTGTTAAAAATGTAAAGAATTCGAAAATCACCGGTCCAAAAGTTGGATTTATCAAATGTTGTTAGTGTTGACGAAACTTTTCCCGACACAATAGCAGTTCATTTCGAGCAGTGGTCAACCAGACTCTCAATTTCGTCTGACGACCAGTTTTGTTTTCTTTTGGACATTGTGTCAACAATGATTGTCGTCTGACACTACTTTTGACATAAGCGCGCGGGATAAACCGGATGTTTACAATTGAAAAGTGCCTCCGACGTTAAAGATTTGCGACTTCGCCTCGGTGGCACGAAATACCTCGGTGGCACGAAGTACATATCTACTTGTCCAATGGTCGGAACGGGGATGCAATGAACAATACCTTTACGTTATATTTTTTCATATATAGCGCTCCACTACTCCCCCACCCACCCCAACACAACACTGGCACGGCTTCTTTTAAAAATGTAATTAGCTGATTTTGATCGCATACAGCAGGTCAGGGTCATACCAACAACTTTATAACTAGTAGTTCTCTAGCTTAAACCTCAAAGTTCAGCCACAGTGCCGTGTCGCATGATTCTTCTTGGATGTATCAGTCGAACCGAACGCACACAGACAGACAGGCAGACAGACAGACAGACAGAGAGACATGCACACACACATATACGCGCTCGCACGCACACACACACACACACACAGTATATAAAGAGAATTGCTAGTATTGGTCGGGTCGGTGTCAGTATAATGTAACTGGAGGCGTTATCATTTGACGGTGTGATATTCCAATGGCAGCAATATAAAGTTTATAAAGTCTGTTTACATGTGGCAGCAATATCCTTTACGCCCATTTTAATTAATATGTGTATAATTCAAATGTTAATTAATTTAGAATTTGGTCAATGCAATTTCCATTTAGGGTAAATATTTGTGTTCACTAGAACAACATGGACATAATCTTTCCTTCAAAATAATTGTGGCTTCTAATAGAGCAAGATTGCCGTTGTCCCTTAAATTCTTCTCACATTGCGATGTTGAATGGGACATTCATTCATTTATAATAGTTTTGGTAAGTAATACACTGCTACACTATGTCTAAGTGATATATGGGTTAATGTCCCGCTGTGTCGATCATTACTTTTCAATAACATTTATGACTCTCGAAATACACAGCTAAGTCCGTGATATAGGCCTATGGTCAACCTCCCGTTACGTCGATAATTACTGTTACGCAATTAACTGGTGTCCGATTAGGCAGTTAATCACCATTACGTAACAACACTGATAAGATTCTACAAATCTGCGTATTAAATTTAGATATAGAACACATTTATATTTGGCCGTATTTAAGGGTATGTCGTAAAGAAAATAGGTCTGTATCAATATTGCATTGATACAATATTATTATGCATGCAACTATGTATAATATGTTTGTGAGACGATGCAACTTTTAACTGATAATGTATACACACACTTATTTAAACTTGTTAGTTTAAGACCGTGGAGTTAGTTCTACTCTGCGAATATATAGGAACATATTTATATATTATGTCAGTACGTCTACTAAGACTAGATAGCAGTATATGACATGTACCCCTATTTTAGCTGATTTACCTTCGTAATATCACTGAGCAATTGAACAAAGCGACGTTATCCACCCCCTATCCCCCACCATCCACTCAACACACACACGCAAGCACGCACGCAAGCACGTACGCACGTATATGTGGCAACGAAAGCATATGTGTTGCCCCCATCCTTCGTGCCACGTTAAATGTGTGAAAATATTTGTTGTTTCAGAAGTTACACTGTACATGCACATATACTTTCGTGCCACGTTATATGTGTATAGTGGTAGATTTGGGCAAGGATTTGGGTAGATTTGGGTAAATATTTCGTGTTTCAGAAGTTACACTATATACATATACTTTCGTGCCACGTTATATGTGTACAGTGGTAGGTTTGGGCAAGGATTTGGGTAGATTTGGGTAAATATTTCTTGTTTTAGAAGTTACACTATATACATATACTTTCGTGCCACGTTATATGTGTATAGTGGTAGATTTGGGCAAGGATTTGGGTAGATTTGGGTAAATATTTCTTGTTTCAGAAGTTACACTATATACATATACTTTCGTGCCACGTTATATGTGTATAGTGGTGGATTTGGGCAAGGATTTGGGTAGATTTGGGTAAATATTTCTTGTTTCAGAAGTTACACTATACTCATATACTTTCGTGTCACGTTATACGTGTATAGTGGTGGATTTGGGCAAGGATTTGGGTAGATTTGGGTAAATATTCCTTGTTTCAGAAGTTACACTATACACATATACTTTTGTGTCACGTTATATGTGTATAGTGGTGGATTTGGGCAAGGATTTGGATATATTTGGGTAAATATTTCTTGTTTCAGAAGTTACACTATACACATATACTTTCGTG
The DNA here is from genome assembly GCA_037043455.1 of Cyrtodaria siliqua. Classification (NCBI taxonomy): domain Eukaryota; kingdom Metazoa; phylum Mollusca; class Bivalvia; order Adapedonta; family Hiatellidae; genus Cyrtodaria; species Cyrtodaria siliqua. Next base: position 75,000 of record JAWPHD010005665.1, on the reverse strand, counting down.
TCACGTTATATGTGTATAGTGGTGGATTTGGGCAAGGATTTGGGTAGATTTGGGTAAATATTTATTGTTTCAGAAGTTACACTATACACATATACTTTCGTGCCACGTTATACGTGTATAGTGGTTGATTTGGACAAGGATTTGGGTAGATTTGGGTAAGGATTTGGGTGGATTTGGGTAGATTTGGGTATTTCGTGACACCTCTTCGCCTGTCGTACGATCGAAAAAAACTAACGCAAAGATTTTTAGTTACGATCATGTTCATAATACAGTCCTACGACAATCGTAGATAACATCGTAAATACAAAACTTACGACAAAATATATCTTACGGTACGATGTTTAATAAAACGGGCCCCTGATGTTTACATTTTTCGAATTAAAAAAACCCTATAAATTTAAACTTAAAATTCAACTCGACAACAACATGCATAATGTTCTTTTTTAAATTGTAATTAATTACCACTTTATTTTGATACAATGCGTTAATGACGTCGAAGTTGTTAACATATATTTAACATATGATTTAATTATTCTACGAATGACAAAACATACACTATTAAATATGAATGTCATCACTCGCTTAAGCGTACAGGGTGACACGCACTTCACATCTTTATATTGTGAGCATCACAAGCATTCGTAAAGCAATAATGAAGTTGTTGGTACATTTTCTTTTGTATGTGAGTTTTTGCAGTTTCGGTCTGTGTTGTAGCTGTATGAGTTCAACCAAAAAGGAAATGTATTGCAATGCTCATTTTGGTAAGAAGATTTTCTTTTAACATTGTCAATGCTTACTTTGGTTTGAATTTGTTATTGTATCAACATTATCGACATATGTATCTGTTTATTCAAAGTCAATATTGGTTAGTTTATAGTTAATATCACTCTTAAAAAACCCACTCTATTTTGTTTCTGATGGTTTCTGTATATTATGTTATGTTATTTCGACGAATGTATTTCGAAGCTAATCTAGAAATATCATGAATATCTAAATCAAATATTTGGACATTGCTTACTTGTATACATCTTGGTTACGATTTAAGCACACACTAATGGCCCAACGTGACATACTGGCGTCCATCCGTCATCATACGGTGTCTGTAACGTACGTTGCTTAACAAACGTCTACGCCAGTTTTGGCAAAACTTCACACTGGTGTTCCTGACATCTAAAATGGCTACTGCAACTAAAAATAACACATTTTTTCAAATTTCCGCAATCTTGTTTATATATGGTTGTAATATTCTAAACTGTCAAGTTAGACCGAGGTGCCCCATTTTGGGTATATAATATATATTGAATGTTGTTTAACGGCTCATCAACACAGTATAGGTTATTTAGAGCAGCCCCAGAGATAGGGGAAAGAAACATAAGAATCCGGGAACCTGCCCTACTCTTATTATCGAATAGATTCCTATGGTTCTTCAACGTGCTCGAAGGATAGACCGATACACGGGACCGCCCGGTTTACGTCCCCATCCGACAGACGAGGCTAAGGGAAAGTGTCTTGCCCAAGAACACACCGACGGAACTCAGTGGCACCACGGAGGATTGAACCCGGGGCCTCCGGTATATAATGATTGTATACATGTATATAGGGATATTTAGAGAGATATAGTTAAAACTCTAAAACATTGTTTCTCATGACACATACAACATAGTCTGACTTTTACATAAATAATCGGTATTTTCAGGACTGTTGAATTTATTGAATGTTAACGGCTCATCAACACAGTATAGCTTAATTATAGCCGCCCCAGAAAGAGGGAAGGGATACATAAGAATCCGGGAACCGTGTCCTATTCTTAATAACGAATAGATTCCTATGGTTCTTTATGTGTCTATCCTCCGATACACGGGACCGCCCGGTTTACGTCCCCATCCGACGGACGAGGCTACGGGAAAGTGTCTTTCCCATTTAGATTTATTAAAATAACGTCCCTGGAAACAAGATGGCTCCGCCCTGGGGGTCCTATGTTTGTATATAGAATATACAGGAGCATCTCACAAACAATATTCTTCTCACGAACCATAGTTGTTTTTCCTAGAAATAAAAGCCCAGTGGAAACCATGATGCCAAAATGAATGGAAAGCAGGACATTACAAGTCAGAAACGTCCACGATGAATATAAGTAGGTATTGTTTTGCTATACTTTATATATGCTTTATCTGTTTTAGTGCTGGTGGTTCGAGTACAAAGCGACTTAATAAATCCCAATAGTGAACAGCCCGTCAGTGGGGACTACAGCATCAAGATAGTCAGGACCTTTAAGGTAATACTCAACGGGAAATTGTCTACGTATACTCGTATTGTTCATTATAAATGGACATTCTGTTTGCGACGCATCCTCGGAATCAAGCGCTTGTTGGTCTTGAGTAATTGATTAAAGTAGATATAAAAGTCGAACAGGAAATGTAAATTCAAGGACCACAGTCAAACACAAACACAAATAGAAACAAACAATAATTACAAAGATGAATAAAAGGCGAGATATGACATCACAAACATCAAAGGGATAACATTAGGGTTATATAAAAGGCGAGATATGACATCACAAACATCAAAGGGATAACATTAGAGTTATATAAAAGACGAGATATGACATCACAATAAAAGGGCTAACATTAGGGTTACCGCCTTGGAACGGTCAGTGGCAAAAAAGCCGCTGGAGATTTAATCCAACTGATATATCCATGAAGACATCAACAGGAGGGCACAATGAACTTGAGACTAATACCCGAACATGTTCGAAAGCATGAGTAAGAATTCAAAACAAAAGTCGAACATACACAATGAATACACATTATAAACATGCTGCATTATGATTGACCATGTCCCTTTGAGGCAGTAGGGTTCAAATCACTCGCTGTTGTTTAAGCCCGTGTTTGTACTAAATGTCTATGACTGATATGTGGACATCGTCATATCAGCATCTAATATCACTAATACATTATAATGGTGGAGGGTGGAATATGTTTGTTTGTTTGTTTGAATGATGTTTTACCTCAATTTTAGCATATATGACAGTATATTGTTTTTTGTGGTAGTGGTAGACCACTACATTTATCCTGAGTTGAACCAGTATTATATACCTCCAAATACCATCTGTAAGAATTCTCACTTCGAACCCACAACGGTGAGGGGTGAGAAGGTAAAGAACGGTCTAGGTACGTCTAATGAAACAATTAATAAAGTTTTCTTTAGTTATAAAAGTAGATATAAATATCGAACAGATGAAGAAATGCCAATTAATTACTCATACTTTGATCAAACAGTCAAATGACCCCGTCCAATATTACACTTATCACTAACAGTCATGCAAACAAATGTAGAAATGCATTGCTATTCTTTAAACATGGCACTTACCACCGTTTTAACATCTTATCACATTTCAAAATAGAGTTTGGTGCAAACTAAAACCTGGTTTAAACCCCCAGCGGCCTTTTTTGCTACATACCGCTCCAGGGCGGTAGCCCTATTGTCAACCCTTTTAAGTTTATGGTGTCATATCTTGCCTTTTATACATCTTTGTAGTTGTGTTAGTTTCTGTGCGTGTTTGTGGTTTTACTGTGGTTCTTGAATGCTACATTTTTTGTTCGACTTTTATATGACTTTTATATTTACCTTTCGCGTCAACATAATATTTACTATATTTTGCTTTTATTTTTAATTTGCTGTCCCAAATTTTAATTATGGTATAAATACACAACATGTCTAATATGTGAATATGTATTATGTATTGCTGATTCATAAATCACACTATGTAGTATTTGCCTGGAGGTTTCACTGTTAGTAAAGTTCATTCATATTACTGTTCTATGCAAAAGCTGTATTTATTTATTTTCAGATGACGAATAAGGAATGTATTTCCAACATGGAGACTATATATACCAGCGACATTTTTATGTGCGGCGTAGGATTAACGAAGGGCAAAACATATCTTATAACAGGTGCTTGAAACATGTATTTAAAAGTGTTCGAATTTAATTCTAAACACGTATATGCCAGATCCAATATTTCGTTTTGTTGTACGGAAACTATGAAATAAAACTGAGTACCCGAGAAAACAGACATCAAAATGCCATTCTGCCATAATGATTAACCATATTTATACTGAAACGCAAAAGAAACGCAACACGGGGATTTCCTATACTGCACACTTTATTCCACATAATATTCCAAAGAAATCCCAAGATGTTTCGTAAAAAAAAACGTTGCAGTTAATTAGAGAAAGGACACAACTGTGATGTTGTAGACGTTTTACTCACACTACACCTTGTAACAAGAAATTCATAAATGTTAAAGTTCCTCTTTGAAAAACTGAGCCAGTTCAGTACTGAATATAAGGTAAAGAGTTTGCAAAAATTGTTATCCTAAGTTTTCTCGCATGCTTGAGCCAAACGCGTACTCTTGTCAATAATGAAACTTTGAAGGAATACTATTTGCTGTATTATGTGTTGTTTTAGTATTTTTTTCCGAAAGGAAAGGTCTTACGTAGCCATGTACCATTCGATTAAAAGCAGCATAGTGTACATACAATATATATAGCGGAAATTCTCGTGTTGCGTTTCTTTTGCGTTTCAGTATATGTTAAATTTAAGGATATAAACATACCTTTTCATAAACACTGAAAAACTCAGAAGTACACCTATCGTATGTTATGTATATTTTAAAAACGGAAAACATTATGTTACGAAATGCTTCGTCTAGACAGAAATGCATGTTTAATTTTATTAACATCGATGGAAGATATTTTTAAAGAAATACATTTTTAAAAACATGACCCTTTAATATAAAGTCCAAACTTATAGATATTAGTATAAATATTATTTACTACTGACTACAATGGTTGCATTGATTAATCTGTGAATTATATTTTTAATTTTGTGTGTGTGTGTGTGTGTGTGTGTGTGTGTGTTGGCCAAACACTGATTTCTAGAACAGTATATCGAGGGCTTAGATCACAGGAACTTAATTTATCATTGACAATGGTTTCGACAAAACTGATCCAGTACAAACTGTATTTAAACCTAACATGGTTACATATTTGTTACTGAATATATTAAACGAGTTGGCAGACATCCTACTATGTGGCGGTTTGCCGAGCATCGTATCATTATTTCTAACGAATTTAATTGCATGTAGTTCAATAATAATTTATTAAAATAACTTATATCGTCAAAGAGCATCAGGACGCGTGCCTTAACAACTAGTGTATTATGATAATTATGTCATGGCGTTGTTATACTTACAGAAGCTATTTTCTACGATAAAACAGGTTTATTGATCGAGTTAAAAAGGTAAAGTTGAGATCATCTTTATATGTTGTTTTTTTATTGTAAAATGTGTTTATGCGAAAATTCGTTTTTGCCGAAAAATATTGGCAGTACCCATTTCTTCTTTTAAGATTACTTTTAACATCTCTACTTTAAGATCTCTCGACAGCATTTGTTTTTGTTTTTTGTTAGGAACGGTTGACCGGGACAATAGGAGAATGACATTATTTTCATGTGGTACATGGATTGAAACGCCAGTGACACCATCTTTAATACAGCAGGTTGAACAATATAAGTCCGGACAGTGTCCATGAAACGAAGGTATTCCTATTATAGTGTTTAGTGTTTACTTTATTTACGTTTATAAATGACACAGTTCTGTTTGTGAGGTCTCACACGTTTTATATATATGATCGCTTTTGCTTATATAAATTATTGTAATCGTTTTCGACCTTTTTTTAATTTTCTATCTGTTCTTTATTTATTGGAAATCAATCCTTAAATGTATTTGTTAAGTTTCTTTCCTACATAGTGAGCCAGACACACTTAGTAATAATACTGAAATGAGTCTGTTTTTTTGTTTGTATGGTGTTTTACGTCATTTCCAACACATGCAAGGTTATATATGACGGTCGATTTTTTTGTGGTGGAGGCAGACCACCCACTTTTCTTAGGTAGAACCAGTACTGTACACCTCCCGCCCGCCATCTGTAAGAATCGACACTTCCTCTGATAGCTAACTAAATGTATTGCGTCTTGTTATACCATATTTTATGAAAGTTAGATTTCGTTCCAAACATTTTAAACAATTATCATCATGTAGAACAGAATACGGAAAATAACCATTTTGCGTTATAACTTTGGTTGAATACATATTCTACGCAGATGTTATTTTAAATTTGTATGTGTTGATTTCTGATATTTCAGGATAAAGTACTATACACGCCAAGTATATCGTAACACCAGATACATGTATTTTAATACCTGTTTAATTTTTGCGAAGAGCAATGTCACATTGTTATACTGATGGTCATTTGTTACTGTCAACAGTTATTTGTCCCAGTTAACAAACATTCTCGATTTTATGTTCCCAACTAAGAATCGAATCCGTTCGACATGATGGAGCGCGGAAGTTATAACTACTACGTCACTTTGATATTTATGTTTAATTCGTTTAACACAATCAATATTAAATATGAACGCGTTTAACACAATTAATATTCAATAAGAACTCGTTTTAAACAATCACTATTGGACATAAATTCGTTTAACACAATCAATACTAAAATATGAAGTCGTTTAACATCTTCCATTTGTTAGTTTATCAGCATCGTACTCATATTGTTCTTTATCATTTTCAGGTAACTGGCTTCAGAAGATAATTTACGGACCAACTAAGCCAATACAATGCAATACAATGCAATCAAATCGCCACCTCTCTCTCACTTTGAGACACATCAAACATGTCCACGTCGTCGTTGATTACAAAGCTAACAAGCTTGTGTTACTACAATTAAATAGCTATTACAATATGGTAACTGAAAGTGTTTCCATTCAGTATTGCTTAATACCAACATATCGTTTCAAATGATTCCAAACAAACATTTCTTACGTATGGCGTGAGGTATACAGTACTGGTCCTACCCATGAAAAGGTGGGTGATCTGCCTCCATTACCGTCATTATATAGCCTAAAATGTGCTGAAAATGACTTAAAACACCAATCTACCAATCAACCAATCGCAACAAACATGACATGCATTTTTTAGAATTCTGCAACACTTTTGAATTTAGGATTTAGCAGTGAAAAACTTTTAGTCTACAATGTGAGATAATAACATGTATTTGTTTGCAGAATGATTCCTATTAATAATAAAAATATCAGAAAGTTGGTCAACACAAAAAAACAAACTTGTTATGTTTGTGATGTCATGGTAATTGCCAAACTTTATACCATAAAATAAAAAAAATCACCCACCCCCACCCCACACAAACACACACTAACCCCAAAACACATGCTAAAAGAGCATTTCCTAATCTCTAATCCTGTTTTGATTTTTTTCTGTAGCTCATAACATGTTCAAATTAAAGAAAATACTATAATACCTTCTGTTTGTTTTAAGTGTAAGTTAATTGATCAAGTATTCAACAAATAAGTGATGGCTGATTTCAAATTGTATAATTGTGTTTATTCAAAATAGTTTGTTTCATAAACATGAATATAATAGATACATTTCAGAAGCTTCATCTATTTAATCCTGCAATGATAATCATATCTAAAAAAAGGATTTACAGTTTTCAGCGATTTGTTTCAATGTGCAGCTTTTAGACAAAAAACAAGTATTTCATAAAAGTCGAACAGGAAATGTGGCATACAAAGAACACAGTCAAACAAAAACACGCATTCAAAACAAACAACAATCACAAGAAAAAACATAAGCAAAGTATACGACAACACAAACACACACGGGTTGTCAATAGGGGGAACCGTCTTGGAACGGTCAGTAGCAAAAGGCCACTGGGTAATTAAACCTGGTTGGAGGGTGCACAAGACCTCACTCTTACCATGTTGTCATCCCAACTAACGGGACATTGCAAATAAAGAAATCCCCGTATATATCCTCTAACAAGCTAACCAGCATTGATATGCAATATTAACACAAAGATGATCTTGTATATCTGAATAAAACAAACACTATATTGCCACAAAGGAAGAACACAGTGACTTGCCAAAAGCTAAATCAACAAGAGACAACAAGAGAATAAACCGATAATGAAACGACAACACGGCCCTAACAACACAAGTTTGAATATGACTCGTTACGGTTCTATTCAGGCACTAAGAAGACTTCATTATAGGCTGTTCCTTTGTTTAGGGTCAAATTTTGTATTCCATCGGTTAATATTCCTTTGTTTGTTTGTATGTGGTTTAACGTCATTTTCCGACATAGTTGAGGCTATGTATGACAGACAGACAGATATTATTTTTTTTGTATTACGGGCGATGTTTTAGTGGTTATTTCTGGAAAGATCCAGTGCTGTATACCACCCGTCATTTGTTAGAATCGATTCCTGTCAGACCGATGTAAATCAGGCTATATTTGCAGATCGGTCACATGTTCCACAACATTCGTTCGCTTAAATACTCTTTTAATTCTGTGAATTAAACACATTTGGTTCGCAAAGGGTCCCATATCTGGAATAAAATACCGATTCAGTTTTTCAACATTTCACGTCATTCATTCGCACTATGCCGTTTTTGAAATAAACATCTGTCAAAACCACATCTCTACCTAACCTCTGTGCTCATACTCTCCAAAGAAATAATCCGGATAAATACAGTAAAATACTTACTATTCATGACAACAGACATAATACTTTAACATCAGGTTATATTTAACAATGAAAACAACTGATCTTGAGGGAAACACATGCAAATTAGAAACTTTGGATTTTTTCAAGGAACTATTTTAGCACCCTACGACCCGGAAGTCGGCATTCGAACCTGCAGCAGTGAGAGGCGAGATGGTTTCACACGCAGCATATTTACTTTCTTGACCACGGAGATTAATATTCGTATAGCTGCTATCACGCTTTCAAGATAATATTGGAATATGTGAAACCACTTAATCTCTTTAACGTGGGGGCATTGTTTAGTTTTATACCGCCATTTTATCACCATTTTCGCATGTTTACGGAAAAAGAGCATTTGATATTAATAAAAATGTTCACTGTTTGATATAACTAAGAACTTCATACCACACAATGATTCATTATTATAATAAAAATGTTTAAATGTATTGTCTTTACGTCGATTGCGAAAAAAAGTTCTTACATCTTATATTAGGCTTCCAGGGTAGAACCATTACTAAGCAGTGTGGATTAATTATCTTGCTCAATGATCAATAGCATGACCACGGCGAGGATTGAACACAGGACCTCTCGATCTGGAGTATTACGCTCTACCACTGGAACAGGCACTCCACTTTAATGAAATATTGATATCAATAATAATGTTCTGACGTCATAAAATATCCTGATTTACTGTTATCATCAAACCGAATGATAAACATGGTATAAAACTGTCAGCAAATGATATCATAAAATAGTGCTGAAACGACTCTGCGTAGTTGCGTGCTATGTTAAGCTGTAAGCCAATGAGGAGTAAGCCATTGAGGTGAACCCTTCCTCCCACCCTCCCCCATGGAGGAATTTTGTAGACCCTATTTTTCTGAAAGCAAATTATGTATGTAGTTTCTTTCTACTGATACTGCACGAAATTAATTTTGATTATCACGCCAGACTCGTTTCCGAGGAAGGGTTTACGGGCCGTATGTATGATTAACACAGAAGTTCAGCGAGATCTTTAACGTGCACAGGTTATTACAGCGTTTGAAAAAAACCGGGACGTGACCCCACCGGGAATCGAACACGTGACTTCTGGGACGAGAGTCAAGTATGTTAACCACTGGGCCACCGCAGCTCTCCGTTTGCAGTCGTTTGCAATGTGTTTGCCTTGAAAGGGTGGGGCATAAGCGTGTTTCAGGGTGTAGAATACGTTACACATCAATCGTATCTTCCAAACCTTATGTTTATCTCATACATTATCTATCCATGATGATGTGAACATTGTTTGGTTTTTGTAATGTCAGTTACATTATTTTTTTCCGCGTGTGTTACTATATATCAAGAAATATTACATATAAAACAAAATAAATTCCTTTATATATTAATGATGGTAGCAAATTGTTGAACTTACATATGTTGAATGTATGTCAATGGTAATACTTTTACCTCATACAGTATACGTTATTCACGTTACCCATTACATTTAACGAAATCAAGTTTGTATCAAATTTACAAATTTTGTATTTATTTACAATACTAAAGTCAACGAAACATGCTACATGTATAGATATGTAAATGAAGTATGAATGAATTATGCGATGTCGACATTTTTACAAGTAGATATAAACGTCGAACAGGAAATGTAGCATTAAAGGATCACGGTCAGAAACAACACGAACATAAAAGGGTGAATTTGAAACGCTTTTTACGTTACTAACTACAACAGTAGCTATAGGTGATCAAATGCATACATTGCTATATTACGTATTGACCAAATATAGTATTTACATTGCCTCAGTTAAACTATTCATTTATGCAACGTCATCAAAGTCTTCAAACACAATATCAATCATGTGTTGGACTTCCACATCTTCCCTTCATTCTCGTTTTCTTCGTCAGTGTTAGGCTCGTTGCAGAATGTCAAAAAATAGTGACCAAATATCTGTTCCAGTCAATTTCAAATGTTTGGTCTAATCCAGTTTTGTTCCCGCTTGTCTCTGGGTCTGGTGACCTTGGTAGGTGCGGATATTGTTGGTAAGCATGGAGCTTCATAAACACTAGTCAATCATCATTGCTAATTTTGATATTGTAGATAATTCTGCATTTATTTTCTAAAGGTCCAAAGTATAGATTACCTTCGATATTGATTGTAATGCATGTCGGGCTCAGATCGCCCAATCCATTGAGGATTTTAGTATAAAATGGTGTCATGGAGAACATGCGGACCCGAATTCCAATCAGTTCTTAAAATTATAGATACCCGGATAAACTCTTATTATGCTAACCCCTCTGTACTTCCTCCGAGACCTAGATTTTCGTTTCGTAATTTAAAATCGGGAATTCAAGAATTTCATAATAAATGTATTTTAGATCATGTAGTTTAAGCAGCTAATAATGTAATTGTTGTTGGACGCATACATTACGTCAAAACTTTATCTCGGAAACTTGGGAGCGCTATTTCGTATACCCCAGTTCATTCTACTGAGGATGATGCACGCATATCACCCGGTGCATGACTTTCAAGGCTGGCGTAGACGAAAAGCTAAACAAACTGTCAACTACATACTGGATTTCCAAAATACATAAACGGCCTTATAAAGCCCGATTTATTTCTAATTCTAGTACCCGCACCACTACAAACATTTTCAAGCTTTTAACTTCTTGTTTTACTGCCGTTAAAGATCACGTTGAACAATATTGTGCTAAAGCTTATGACAACTATTAACGTTTAGGAGACGTTCTTGATAAAATGTCAAATATAGATATAAAAATCGGAAAAGTAGCATTCAAGGACGACAGTCAACCACTAACATACACAGAAACAAAGAACAACTTTAAAGATGAATAAAAGGCCAAGTAAGACATCACAAACACAGAATGGTTGACAATAGTTGGAACGGTCAGTGGCAAAAAAAAGTCGTTGTGTGTGTGTGTGTGTGTGTGTGTGTGTGTGTGTGTGTGTGTGGGTGGGTGTGTGTGGGTGTGTGGGGGTGGGGGGGGGGGGTCGGTAAACAAGGTCCTAGTGTGCACCAAACCTCACTATTATCCTACTGTCATTCCATTAAAGCAGGACAGTGTAAATAAAGAAATCCCCGCCATGAACTATTCTCTAACCAACAAGGCATTAAAACAGGAGAGTGTAAATAAAGAAATCCCCGCCATGCACTATTCTCTAACCATCAAGGCAGCGTCAATAGGCAATATAAGTAAATGCAAAGATGCTCGTGTATATATAAACAAAAAAGAAATTATCCTAGAAATCCACAAAGAAGGTACTCAATGACCAGGTCCTAGTGTGCACCAAACCTCACTATTATCCAACTGTCATTCCATTAAAGCAGGACAGCGTAAATAAAGAAATCCGGTGTAGACGCATTCTGGTGTCTGTGTTCTGTTATGGTGGAAACAAATCTTCCTGATCATCGATGGTACGCCGATGAGATTTTCCCTCAGATTTAGTACAGCCTTGAAGCTTTGGTGCATACTTATCCGTTTTCCACTGCTCGCAAATAAGATTTATGAGCTGTGTCTTGTCATAATTACTCATGAAACTTTTCAAACCTGGCGGGGTGTTCGTTTTCGATCCCGAAACTTGCGCTCAAATGATCTAGCGACATAGGCGTCTGTCACAAAATCAACTCGAGGTGCTTTGGGAAAAAGGTCAAACACAAACTCTGCCAAGTCTTCAAACGTACCAGGAACTGAAGGTAGGCTCTGAAGTGTTGCATTACCTAACAACATATACACAGTAGCCTCAGTGATGCCTCTCAGCCGCAGTGGAGCAATATGGCTTGTGTAAGTTTTAACTTGACAAACTCGTATATAGCCTTCTCTCCAACAGCTGAGGCTTTGGTGCACCCTAGAACCCAGTTTAAACCCAATGGTGGCCTTTTGTGCCACTGACCGATCCAAGGCGGTAGGTCTATTGTCAATACTTTTATGTTTGTGATGTCATCTCTTGTCTTTTATTCATTTTTGTAGTTGTTGTTTGTTTCTGTGCATGTTTGTGGTTGACTGTGGTCCTTGAATGCTACATTTCCTGTTCGACTTTTATATCAACATGTAATAGATCATCAACAATATCGGACGATAGGCAATATCAACTCGTCGTCGATGCTATAAAATAAGAGTGTGTTTGTGAGGCCATTGATATATTCCGTGACTCTCCTCGCGTCTTTCTCACCGCCCTCTGCCTGGGATAGTTGCAGTTCTTTGTTCGAGGAAGTAACTTCGATATCATGTTTGCTATTTGGAGAGTGGCATCTTCCAACTTTGCTCTATATTGATGCGGAATTAATGCTGCATTTCTACTGATTCCAATGATGTTTTGCATGTCGATTGTTAGTTTGCACAACGGTTAATATAATTACATGGCCTTGGTACTTATAAACAACATTCACTGGGTCCCTTGTTTAGGAGAAGTTGAGTTGAACCGAACTAGATTTTCTTTGTGTCATTGATCAGAGCTAGTATTATGTGTATGGTATCTATATAACAGCCAAAATACAGATTAACTCGTAATCAGGGATAAATATACTATAGTTTTGAAAGCAAAATAAAATAACCTATTTATTTATTTACACTTATGAATTTTTAAAAAGTCATTGTTAAAGTACGAGCGTCTTTTTTTCTGGAAGCATTCAATATATATGGTAACACATTTCCCGTATATTTTAGGTAACGTAAATTGCATTATTTATTTTATTGTTACTTTTGATTCACGCACTCATTGATTTATGTATTTATACTGATGCATTGATTTACATTTTATTTTTAAAAAATGTTAAAGTAAAGAACTAACACCTTTATTTCTGGAAACATTCAATTTTACAGATAACTTTAAAGGGTAATTAGGACTCGCAAGTAAGATTTTTTTAACATTTCTGATCAATAATATATACATATAAAAAAAGAAATATAAAAAGATCGGACAGGGAAAGTAGCATTCAAGGAGGACAGTCAACCACAAAACACAGAAACAAACATGCAAACAGACAAACAAGAAGGCAAAGGTGATAATAAAAGTAAACGACATCACAAACACAAAAGGGTTGACAATAGGGCTACCGCCTTGGAACGGTCAGTGGCAAAGTAGGCCATACCGCCTTGGAACGGTCAGTGGCAAAGTAGGCCACTGGGTGTTTAAACCGGTTCTAGGGTGCACCAAACTTCACACTTACCCTACTGTCGTTCTATTTTTTAAAACACGATAATGGTAACGTATTTCAAATAAAGGTCTCACCCTTCACGCTCAGGTGGCGTTTTTAGCAAAATGCCATATTACCTTTCAGGAAAGTATTCCAAATTTCAAATTTCATTCAGGTTCATGTATACATATGAACAGCATATAAACAACAGTGTTAGGAAATGCACGTATGTACCCTTGATTCTCAATAGGGAGTGGGGTGGAGAAGGGTCTAGTGACAGCTTAAGGTCTATGTATGCTAATGGATTATAACACACATACTTGTTCAATAGCAAAATAACGACCTATAGTTGCATGTTATTATGGAAAGTTTCGTATTCATCACCAATATCGTCACCAATACCAGTAGTGGATGAGACACAATTCCTTGGTCTTATTTTCGACCGTAAATTAAAGGGGCGTGGCTATGCCGTGCTACAACTACCGGGTATTGGAATTTAGAGTATGGTCACTATGACGTCACAGTGTTACTAAGTACACCATGCTACAAAAAAGATAGAGTCTGTCTCAGCTCGTTGGTTATTTAAACACCTCGATGGGCTAAGCCCATCTCGATGTTTAAATAAGCCAACTCGCTGAGACCAGACTCTATCTATTACTTATTAGTTCCAAGCTGGACTACGGCTCAACAGTATATGGATCGACTTGCAAATCATACTTGCAGATGCTCGATCCTATACATAATCAAGGATTACGACTCGCCTTAGGTGCCTTTCGTACATCACCAGCCGAAAGTCTATATGTTGAAGATGAACCATCTTTATCTCATATACGGGACAAATTAGCTCTTCAGTATGCCATTAAATTACAATCTAACCCTTTAAACCCAACGATACTGTTTTTAATCCTAGAACCTCATTTTGAGACATTAAAGAGATAATAAAATTAAGAGACACTGAAATCGACCTAAATTTGATTGCCAAATACAAAGTACCACAAATTTCACCGTCGACTTTGGAAACACCAACAATTATTTTTGATCTTTGTTATAGTAACAAATCCAGTACTGACCCTACGGTCTTTCAAAGCAAATTTAATGAAATTAAATCGAAATACAGTAACTTTCAACATATATACACAGAAGGTTCTAAAGATGGAGATAAGATAGCTGCAGCAGCCACAGCAAAGAGAGCCGCCTGCCTGACAAGGCCTCTATCTTTTCAGCTGAACTTGCCTTAAACTATATTCAGGAATCCGATGATGACCATTGTGTAATCCTTTTTTGATTCCCGTTCATCTCTTCAAGCCCTGGGTAATATGAAGCATGATAACCCAGTTGTGTTCAACTTTTAGAAAAGTACAATTATCTTATAGTTGATAAGATTATTATTTTCTGCTGGCTTCCTAGCCATGTAGGAATACGTGGTAATGATAGAGCTGATACTGCGGCTAAAGCAGCATTAGCTTTACATATATCTAATGTCAAATTACCTTATACTGATTTTAAAAGTTGTATTAACACATATATTTGTAACTCGTGGCAAGGCGCTTGGGATTTGTCAGTTAACAATAAACTCATTTCAATTAAACTCTTACTTGGAGAATGGCGGTCTTCTGGCAGACCTATTCTTCGAGAAGAAGTTGTCCTAGCCCGGTGCATGATAGGGCACGTTATACTCATTTATATGTATTACAAGGTGAGCAATTACCAGAATGTATACCCTGCTTTGCACCGTTAATGGTCAAACATATTGTTGGAATGTGTAGACTTTGATCCTATTCGTCAAAGGTACTACAATGTTAATACTATGAAGAGTTATTCGATACTATAGATTTTAGTCTTGTTTTAGATTTCCTAAAAGAAATCAGACTATATAAATCATTATAATATGTTCTTATATATATTTACTTGTTTATATACCCGTTGACGGACATTTGTTTATTTACATATATAGTTTATATTACTAAAATAATTATCATCCCTTATTTGCAAATATTTACATTAATTTTTCAACAGTTTTTGCGCACCATATGACCTATTTATGTGTCGAGGTGCCGTAAAACACCATTCATTCATTCATTCATTCATTCACATTCATTCATTCATTCATTCATTCATTCATTCATTCATTCATTCGTATTCAATACGGTGAGAATTATCATAATGCCATTGGCTGACTGTCAAGTTTATTTATTCGTGATGTTTGTATTTCAATTAAAATGCTTTATTTGTCACTTGTGCAAAAACCTAACCTATCAACAACCGCCAGTGTTTATCGTCTGCAATATACTCAGCACATAAACAGACTAGTTCAATATCAATCCAGTGCGCTATT
Organism: Cyrtodaria siliqua; assembly: GCA_037043455.1. Lineage (NCBI taxonomy): Eukaryota > Metazoa > Mollusca > Bivalvia > Adapedonta > Hiatellidae > Cyrtodaria > Cyrtodaria siliqua. The sequence continues at coordinate 58,892 of JAWPHD010005665.1, read as the reverse complement.
TATAGAATGTCGCAAAATAGGTGGTATGTTTATAGAAACCGAGTTAGTGTGTATCTAGGTTCCACTATATCTAGCTTGGTATATATTACTACCATATTTGATGTTGTGTGACATAAGCATTTTATCTCCGACGATAATGCGTTAATTTCAAATGAATTGATTGGGCGGTAAAAACAAACACGACAGATAATGCCATTAATGGACGGATTGTTTATACCTGTGCATGGACATGTTGAATATGTTGCTTGTTATATATATACATACTGTATTGGATAAATAAAACACATAAAAAACTCTTCTAAATATACATTGTACCAGGTAAGAGATTTGTTTTGTCGTCAATTTATAATCGATTAATAACAGGTTTAAGCAATTCAGCTTACTCGTTTTAAGCATACTTTTATTGTGTATGGTTGTGTGTGTGAGCGTGCGTGTTATTAAGCTTACTCTGTTCATATATACACACAGGGTCATGGGTCATATATATACACACAGGGTCATATATATACACACAGGGTCATATATATACACACAGGGTCATATATATACACACAGGGTCATATATATACACACAGGGTCATTCAATACAGTTATTGATATATCCTGATACACACCATAGATGTCAAGTAGCGCTTGTTTGTGCTCAATATAGGTCATTATTTAAATACATTTTGAATCAACTCTTATGTATACACCCATTAATGAGTATATATAAAAACAACCATTGTTGTGTTCAGTAGTCGAGAATAGCTAGAGATATATCCTGTGTAAACCTCCAAATACGATGTCCGATGTAAGTAATGAACTGTTTGTCCGAAACCATTGACCGTTTGAGTTTATTTTTAGAACATACTATATATCTAAAATCGAGCCCTATTCAAATTGGAAATGTAAGATACCGATTTTCGCAATTGTGTTTATAAATGTACTGTAGTACAATGTAGTAATATTTTGGTAGGCAGTACATTGCGCGTTTGTTTATTAAAATGGATTACTTTTATTGGTAAAACATTTTCAAACGTCATAAATGACATTATATTGGTAGAGTTTAATCATTAAAGGGACATACGACACTATTGCTTTATTCACCCAAACTGGTGTTAAAAGTCAGCATCTTTCCGTGCATTTGTATTGAAAGTCAAATCCGACTGAGGACTAATATAAGTTTTGTTTTTATTTTCAAAATAGTAGAATAAATTGATCTAAAATCTAGATTATTAAAATATAACACTTTAATGAACAATGTATACAAAATATAGTAAGTCATATATATAAATGCAGTTGTCATTCATCTATATAGGAATTTAGTATAGTCAGTCATCTATATATACATGTAGTATAGTCAGTCATCTATATATAAATGTAGTATAATCAGTCCTCTATATATAAATGTAGTATATAAATGTAATATAGTCAGTCATATTCAGTCATCTATAGTCAGTCATTTATATATAAATGTAGTATAGTCATTCATCTATATATAAATGTAGTATAGTCAGTCATCTAAATACAAATGCAGTATAGTCAGTCATATATATATAAATGTAATATAGTCCGTCATCAATATACATAAACTGTAGAATAGTCAGTCATCTATATATTACTGTATCATAGTCAGTCATCTATGTACAACTGTAGTATAGTCAGTTAGCTATATATACATGTAGTAGAGTCATGCATCTTTATATAACTGTAGTATAGTCAGTCATTTATATATAAATGTAGTATAGGCAGTCATATATATAACTGTAGTATAGTCAGTCATCTATATATAAATGTAGTACAGTCAGTCATCTATATATAAATGTAGTATAGTCAGTCATCTAAATACAAATGCAGTATAGTCAGTCATATATATATAAATGTAATATAGTCCGTCATAAATATATATAAACTGTAGTATAGTCAGTCATTTATATATAAATGTAGTATAGGCAGTCATATATATAACTGTAGTATAGTCAGTCATCTATATATAAATGTAGTACAGTCAGTCATCTATATATAAATGTAGTATAGTCAGTCATCTATATACAAATGCAGTATAATCAGTCATCTATATATAACTATAGTACAGACAGTCATCTATATATAAATGTAGTGTAGTCAGTCACCTATATATAACTGTAGTATAGTCAGTCATCTATATATAAATGTAGTATATGCAGTCATCTGTATATAAATGTAATATCGTCAGTCATCTATATATAAATGTAGTACAGTCAATAATCTATATATACATGTAGTACAGCATGTCATATATATATATAATTGTAGTATAGTCAGCGATCTATATATAAATGTAATATAGTCAGTCATCCATATATATATGTAGTATAGTCAGTCATCCATATATAAATGTACTGTAGTCAGTCATCTATATACAAATGTAGTGTAGTCAGTCATCTAAATACAAAAGTAGTATAAGCAGTCATCTATATATAATTGTAGTATAGTCAGTCATCTATATACAAATGTAGTGTAGTCAGTCATCTATATATAAATGAAGTGTAGTCAGTCATCTATATGTAACTGTAGTACAGACAGTCATCTGTATATAAATGTAGTGTAGTCAGTCATCTATATGTAATTGTAGTACAGTAGGTAATCTACATACAAATGTAGTATAGTCAGCCATCTATATATAAATGAAGTGTAGTCAGTCATCTATATGTAATTGTAGTACAGTAGGTAATCTTTATACAAATGTAGTATAGTCAGTCATCTATATACAATTGTAGTACAGTCAGTCATGTATATACAAATGTAATATAGTCAGTCATCTATATACCAATGTAGTGTAGTCCGTCATCTATATATAATTGTAGTACAGTCAGTCATCAATATATACATGTAGTATAGTCAGTCATCTATATATAACTGTAGTATAGTCAGTCATCTATATATAAAAGCAGTATAGTCAGTCATCTATATATAAATATAGTAAAGTCAGTCATCTATATATAAATGTAGTATAGTCAGTCATCTATATATAATTGTAGTACAGTCAGTCATCTATATATAAATGTAGTATATGCAGTCATCTATGTTTAAATGTAATATAGTCAGTCATCTATATATAAATGTAGTACAGTCAGTCATCTATATATAAATGTAGTACAGCCAGTCATATACATATATATAATTGTAGTATAGTCAGCGATCTATCTATAAATGTAATATAGTCAGTCATCCATATATAAATGTAGTATAGTCAGTTATCCCTATATAAATGTACTGTAGTCAGTCATCTATATACAAATGTAGTGTAGTCAGTCATCTAAATACAAAAGTAGTATAATCAGTCATCTATATATTATTGTAGTATAGTCAATCATTTATATATAAATGTAGTGCAGTCAGTCATCTATATATAAATGAAGTGTAGTCAGTCATGTATATGTACTTGTAGTACAGTCAATCATCTATATACAAATGTAGTATAGTAAGTCATCTATATATAATTGTAGTACAGTCAGTCATGTGTATACAAATGTAGTATAGTCAGTCATCGATATACCAATGTAGTGTAGTCCGTCATCTATATATAATTGTAGTACAGTCAGTCATCTATATATAAATATAGTATAGTCAGTCCCGTGTATCGGTCTATCCTCCGAGCACGTTAAAGAACCATAGGAATCTATTCGATAATAAGAGTAGGGCAGGTTCCCGGATTCCTATGTATCCTTCCCCTCTCTCTGGGGCGGCTCTAAATAACCTATACTGTGTTTATGAGCCGTTAAACAACATTCAATTCAATTCAGTCATTTATATGTAACTGTAGTATAGTCAGTCATCTATATATAAAAGCACTATAGTCAGTCATCTATATATATAAATATAGTAAAGTCAGTCATCTATATATAAATGTAGTATAGTCAGTCATCTATATATAATTGTAGTAAAGTCAGTCATCTATATATAAATGTAGTATAGTCAGTCATCTATATATAAATGCAGTATAGTCAGTCATCTATATATACATATAGTAGTCAGTCATCTATATATAAATGTAGTATATGCATTCATCTATATATAAATTTAATATAGTCAGTCATCTATTATTTAACTATAGTATAGTCAGTCATCTATATATAAATGTAGTGTAGTCAGTCATCTATATATACATGTAGTATAGTCATTCACGTATATTTAATTGTAGTATAGTCATCTATCTATCTATAAATGTAGTATAGTCAGTCATATATAAATAAATGTAGTGTAGTCAGTCATCTATATACAATTGTAGTGTAGTCAGTCATATATATACAAATGTAGTGTAGTCAGTCATCTATATATAAATGTAGTATAGTCATTCATATTTATATAATTGTTGTAGTATAATCAGTCATCTATATATACATGTAAAAGAGTCAGCAGTATAAATATATATATATGTAATATAGTCAGTCATCTATATATAAATGTAGTATAGTCAGTCATCTATATATACATGTAATATAGTCAGTCATATATATAAAAATGTAGTATAGCAGTCATCTATATATGCATGTAATATAGTCAGTTATCTATATAGTAGATATAGCCTGTCATCTATATAATGTGTGTTTATTCAAATAATTCCAATGGGTCATAAGACCCGTGAGGATACAACAAGTACATATAAACTTGACAGCGAAAGTAAATATATATATAACAGTATACCAACAACTAACGTAAGTAACAGAAAAGTATTCATATGTATAAGGCAACAATTAATACTTTAGCAGTTAATGTTGTTGTTATTTTGCTTTCACCGCAAACTATGCAGAGAAGGTGACCGAACTATCACATTGAATCGCTAATATGTTCATGTCCATACTTATATTAATTTATATATAATATTAGATTTAACTAACGTGACAAATGAAAACCTTCTAGTACACAAATGTAAATACATAGTTTGTAATAAACAAATATACACTTATAACGTAAACATGCAACTTTAGAATAACATAAACAAGAGGTCAATGACCTTGAAGCTCTACTGATTGATTTTGATTTCAGGAAGTAGTCGCTACAGACTTGTTTTTTGAAAATTTATTTTTAAGCGTGGCGGCCATCTTGAATTTCCGGCCGACCTGAAATTTTGCTAGGATCAACTAGACATCAAGAGCAACATTCCTGTGAAGTTTCATGAAAATCCGTGAAGTAGTTTCAGAGGAGTAGTCGCTACAAGTTTTCATTATATAACTCTATGTAAACAAAGATGGCCACTGGCAGCCATGTTTAACGTCGAATCAAAATAATGTTTGACTCTGAAAACCATCATGTCATGCTGATCATTTTACAAAAAGTCCCATATCAATATCACTTATAGTTTTCAAGATGTAGTCGCTACAAACTTCTTTTTTAAAAATCTATTTTTAGCTGTGGCGGCCATCTTGAATTTCTGGCCGATCTGAAATTTTGCTAGGATCAATTAGACATTAAGAGCAATATTCTTGTAAAGTGTCATGAAAATCCGCCAAGTAGTTTCAAAGGAATAGTCGCTACAAGTTTTTACTATATAACTCTATGTAAACAAAGATGGCCGCTGGCAGCAATGTTTAAGGTTAAATCAAAACAATTTTTGACAAGGACAAACATCATGTCATGCGGATCATTTTAGAAAAAGTCCCATATCAATATCACTTATAGTTTTCAAGAAGAAGTCGCTACAAACTTGTATTTTGAAAATTTATTTTTAGTCGTGGCGGCCATCTTGAATTTCCGGCCGACCTAAAATTTTGCTAGGATCAATTAGACATCAAAAGCAACATTCCTGTGAAGTTTCATGACAATCCGTCAAGAAGTTTCAGAGGAGTAGTCGCTACAAGTTTTCATTATATAATTCTATGTAAACAAAGATGGCCGCTGGCAGCCATGTTTAACGTCGAATCAAAACGATTTTTGACAAGGACCAACATCATGTCATGCTGATCATTTTAGAAAAAATCCCATATCAATATCACTTATAGTTTTCAAGAAGTAGTCGCTACAAACTTGTTTTTTAAAAACCTATTTTTAGATTTGGCGGCCATCTTGGATTTCGCATCAACATGAATTTTTGCTAGGATCAACTAGACTTCATGGGCAACATTTCTGTAAAGTTTCATGAAAATCCATTCAGTAGTTTCAGAGGAGTTGTCGCTACAAAAAAAGTTTACGGACAGACAGACAGACAGACGGACGGACGGACGACGGACGCCGCACCACGGCATAAGCTCTGCTGATCTCTGATCAGTAGAGCTAAAAACGGCTATTGTAAATGTATTACTTATACTCCATTGATTTTCTAATTTCAAAGGCTTTATATATAAAGACGCTAAGGTTTTGCAGTGTCTTTTTGATTTCGCATTTGAAAAATTCTAAACATTTTATCATGTTAAGTCTTTTCCAAAAACATTCACTTATGTAATGATCTCTTATTTCATTAAACATGCTGCATTCAATAACAAAGAGATATTCGTCTTAACGTTTATTGCATACGACGCATACTCTTTCATGTATTGGTTTACTGACTGTTGTTTGCCATCTGCCAGCTTCTATTTCAGTGGTATGAGAGGACACGTGTAACTTTGACATTGCCTGTTTAAATGTGGTGTGTTTACGAGCTTTAGATATGGCTTAAGATCAAAATTATATTCAACGATCGGATTATAAAAAATTGCCCTACTAGAATTCTCTAACCTTGAATGCCAATTTTGAATGAAATTATCATTTTTTCTTTGTTTTATACAGTATAAAAACAAATGCCTTATTGCCAACCCCTTGAAATAACCATGAATGATAAAAACCAAGAGATTCTAACAATTTTTTTAACTATTTTACCCAGTTCTTTTTATTTGGATATAGCTTAGCATCCACTATCATCATATTGTAAACATGGCGTATATACTTATTTTCATTAACGTTCAATATGTTCAGCCAATGCGTAATTATTTTAATATATCTTTGCGTTACAAGACTCGTTCTTCCTAATTCGCCAAAAATAAAATCGTTTTGAGTTGATCGTTTTACCTATAATACTCGTTTGCAAAATTGTGTATGCACTCGTTCTATATTTAATGCTGTTACAAATCCCCAAACTTCAGAGTCATAATTTAAAATAGGAACAATAAGTTTTTGGAACTAATCAAGTGTGTGCTGTACAGTGATATCTGTAAATTTGAATAGTTATCTATTTAGTTTAAATATTGCTTTTTGAGCCTGCCCAGATAATATACGCTGTGTTTCATGGAAAGATCCACCTTGAGTAAAAACAATTCCCAGATTAGAAAAACATTTAACAATTTCTATTTGAATTTTCATCATAGGTGAATCGAACATATCCAGCTAATAGACCAGCCTTCCTAAAAATCATAACCTTTGTTTTCAATACATTTACTTTTAATTTCCAGCGTTTACAGTAATCAAGAATAATGTCAAATCCTTTCTGTAAACTCGGTGCAGTTTCTGAAAAAAAATCACAATATCCTCAGCATATAACACAATAAAAAATTGGATCATATCTACGTCAGTGCCATCGAACCCTTTCAAGATTACAAGAATCGTCGAGTTCCTGGTTGCAATTCTGATCCCGAGGGTGAGATTTGCCTTTTTTGCATATCGGATAAGGATATCCGTCATTTTACCGGGGCCATATGTTTCCATCTCACCCTAGGGTCTAGATAAAATTCACGCGCGCCAACATCCGGTATGCAGGAAAACATGCAAAACGTTACTAGCTGGCGGCGTCAACGCGCAATATGTCTCTGATATGCAAGAAAAAGAATCTATCATGGGTATTCGGTTCAGATAGGGAATTCCAACCCTCATTACACACATTAGAGACGTTTGCTTTGCAAGTGATACATGCGTCTTCTTGGTGATAGTGAAAATATTACAGAAAAAATTATCGCAAACACGTTTAAATAGTGGCCATGCTTCGTTAACTGCTTTATAGGGCTCCTCGCTATATAACCTACTTGTTGATAGTTGATCATGTTGACTGGGATACAGAATGACTATCGATATTTATAATGCAGATATGCACTTTTCTGCCTAATAAAGGAGTGAGCTATTACATTTTGCTTTGTAGGCAAGTTGACCAATAGAGAAAATCAATGCGGAATCCCTCGGAGTTTATTGTACGTAACGTTATCTGACGTCATGCACGTAACGTAGCCTGACGTCATAAAACAAACAAAAAACAACAACATGGCGGCGTCCTCGATAAGCGTAACATTCTGAGAAATAGGTAATAATAGTAATTCATACAAAAAATGTGGATAATCTACATGATAAATAGAATATTATGTCAGTGCCTTTTACTATCAAGTTTATTAGGCTCAGCCTCGGCTTATAAACTTGATAGTAAAAGGCACTGACATAATATTCTCTATATAGAAGATCTTACATGATTTCATTATTGAATTTATTAAACGAGTTGGCAAAATGATTATATCATTTTTTGCTAACGAGTTTAATAAATTCAATAATGAATAAGAACGAATGTTAGATTCTATTTATCACATAACTTATCACGTACATGACGTCATTAACGTTATGTTATACCACTGGTGGAATATCTAAAATATTGAATGGTGTTATTACACTCCGACACCGCATGTTATGTGATAAACATAAATATACTATGATTAGTGTCCACCCGTTAACAAACATAAGGAAATATATCTATAAAATTGGGATTTCGAATGAAATCGGTAAGTAAGCTATACGTGCACGCTTGTTGTAAAAACGATTTTAAATCGTAGATCAAGCACCGGCTTGTTTTGTCCTCCTACCTCCGACGCGTAGAGGCTAACTTGACAGATATGCTTCTTTCAGTTTGAATAATTTAAAATGAATCAGCTTCGTGTGTTTGATTTGTTTTAATTTCCATCAATATTTATATCTTCAATTGATGCATTGAGGGTCGTCTTCATAAATACAGTTAAATAGGTAGCTGGTTTGTTTATGTTTTCAACAAATTAAAATAGTTTCCTTTATTTCTTTCCTTTCGTCGTTCGGTCAGATAAAATTTAAGCAACGGGAAATGCGATATGAAATGCGTCTTTCTACTCACTGTAATATCAATGCAATACATCGTAAAACAAAACTAAGTTGACCGCAGATCCGCCAGTTTAAATGTGATCTGACAAATGAAAGTGCGTAATCACCTTAATGTCAATTACATTTCAGAAAACAAAGTCTTCCCAGTCAGGCACATTGTATAGATTCAAAAAAATAATTCGTAAAACAAAATGGCGGATTAGCAACAAAATATAAAGTCCATAATATTGTGTGTGACACCATTATTTACTTATTAAATGTGTTTGTATACCATTTAATACCTTTCATTATTCGTTTATGGATAATCGATGTAACACTGGCGTTACGCCCCGTACCTGTTAAAGAAACCTTGTAACGTATTTAACTATCACTGTCACTTATCCGAATAAGCAATGAAGCATATGATTTGAAGTTCTTGTTTCCTTTTTCCCTTTCATATTGTGTATGTATCATGCTGCTTTGGCAATTCTTAAATCGGATTAATAGTTTGTTCAGCCATTAATTATATGTTCGCTTTCTTGAACATATTGCTTTACAGTAACATATTTGATTATGGAAACATCAGCGAAGAATTAAATTAATTAAATCGTATACCTCGAAAATATCTAGAAGATACGGAAGCCCTGGAGGGACTTATTAGCTATTACATATTTGTTATTACTTATTTGTTATTACTGATTTCTTACTGCTTATTACTTATTACTTTATTTACTTAGAATGCGCCAAAACCCGTGAAGAATATAACACATTCTAAGTGAATTACAGCTTTGAAAGTATAAGATAGATTGGTCAGTATGCTATACAAACATATAGTACTTATCAACGAGATATCCGCCATGTTTGCATTAACCAGGCCTTAACAAACAGGTAATAAGAAATAAGTAATACGAAATAAGTAATAAGAAATAACTAATAACTAATAAGTCATAACTAATAAGTCATTACTGATAAGACCCTCCAGGGCTTCACCCGTACGTGAAGAACATAACTCATGCTGAGTGAATTACAGCTTTGAAAGTATAAGATAGATTGGTCAGTATGTTAAACAAACATATATTTACTGTAAATAACTTATCAACGAGATATTCGCCATGTTTTCATTAACCCGCCCTTGACAAATAGGTAATAAGAAATAAGTAATAAGAAATTAGTAATAACTAATAGCTAATAAGTCCCTCCAGGGCTTCCGTAGGAAGGAATCCATGTTTCTAACGGCATACTACCATTGCGGAGCTGTAGATAACAGTAGATTACCGCCAAAAGATATAGGCAGTCAAAATCAGTATAACATCAAAGTCTTACAATGTCATTAAGCCGATTGTTTTATCTCTAGTATTTGCATGTAAGCGCCGACTTTACCATTATGTTACTTAAAAAACACAGAGCTCTCGAATATTGCATTTAGCATTAGCTTGTGTTTTTTTCTTTTTCAAATCGTGACCCGGTGGTTAAATCTGTGCCTGCCCAGGGGTCACAGTTTTTCAGAGTTATATGGGAAGAACGTATTTGCCAAATATTCTTAAAGCTTAAGGTCCTCCACCAAATATCGACTATGCTGTCAAATGTGGCCCCGTCGCGGGATTCACGGTTTTAAATTGGGTTAGTTTTTATCAAGAAAAAAAAAAGAGTATGAAACGGAATTTGGAAATCGTCGAACACGATAAATATAAAAAATAATTACAGTCTCGGTTTGATTGAGACTGTTAATGAACGGTAGTGAAACATGTTAGCTAGCGTTCACGCCCTCTAGCCCGGGTCGAGCAGAACTTAATTTTTTAAATGTCAAGAGTACGAAATCTTGAGCCATCCCCAAGATGGTATGCATATGACGGTGAACACGGCACCTCAATTTTCATACCATTCCATGTCTATGGGCAGTGGCGTATGGTCCCAGTTTCTTGCAAAATGCTTTGTCCTAAACGAGAAAACAAAAATCGAAACGAACAAAATGGATTTTAGTTTGGATCATAGGTTATGAAGCCTGCGTATCACACGTAACACAAAATTAAATTAAAAAGCAGACATCATAGCCTAAGGGTGATTAAACAATACTCAGAGCCTTTAAAGGCTCGAGTAGTAGAACCACCTATTCAAAACTAAAGTAAGAAAACAAAGTGTTTCATAATGCACCACCGGTAACTGTATATAAATATCGGGCTCAGCGCTCTGAGTGTAAGCACGGGGAGACGTTTTACCGCCGCCACACTGCAGAGGCAAAGCTACTGTGATATATAAAAAGAATATGAAAAGAGAAATTTGAAAATCGCCGAACACGATAAATATAAAACAATACTCTGCAGTCTTGGTTTGATTGAGACTGTTCATGAACGGTAGTGAAAAATGATAGCTCCCGAAACTCTTAAAACAATATACTGCGTTTGCTCTGAAACAACGCGTAATTATTAGAGTTCTAATAGAATGCATGCATGTTATAGTTCTAATATTATCCATATTGCAATCGTTTATAGTATGCAGCCAAGTTCTTTTCTTCTTCTTTTCAAACAATGATACGGGGATCATTTTTTCCCCCGCCCGAGGGGCTACATGTCTTCTCAAGAACCAAAGGCGCATAGTTCTCATATCTTGCATGCAGCATCATCTTCTAATCCTGTATAATGGTTGTTTCTTATGTTTATTTGCAGAACGTAATGGGGAGGAAACCGGATTGTAACTGGTAACTGGGTTATACTGGATCATTGGGGAACAGGATTGTATGATCATTGGAGAATTCTACGATACTAATAATAAATAATTGTGCAATAAACTCATAGTACGGGTCATAAACGGAATCGAATTCAAATACGGCTGAAAACATGGACACGAAATAACACGATATTTAACGATTTTGTCAAGAAGACTAAATTAACCTGGATTTTTAATTTTCTCTCAATATCGATGTTATAAGAGCGTAATAATCTCCAATTAAATTAAATTAAATTATTTAATTATTTATACATTAAATATTGTATTATATTGATATGTATAACAGGTTTATAAACGTGTTAACATATTATCTTTTCAACGCTCACAAAAAAATAAATGCAGAATCAGTGCTGAAAATAACTTTCGGGAAAAAAAACGTGTAATATCACCGCGAACATAAGACTGGATAACATGTTTTGGGCAGTGAAGTAAGCGTTGTATGTGATATGTCTGAAGAATTATCAACACTCCAGCATGAGATGAAACACCGCCTAAGTAACTCTTTTCATCGCCAATTCAAAAGAAACATGTCACATACCGGGACACGCAGGAAGCTGATTTTGCATTTTGATGTTAACAAAACAATAGTTCCAGTTGACTCTGCAACGGGAGAAACTGTTCAGAATGCGCTTAACGTACATCTGTCTGGAATGGCGTGGGGTTTGGATAGAGAGGGACGTTGGGAAAGCACAGCGGAACTATCGAACTATCCACCCGCAGATCATGTCAGTTTTTACAAGTTTGAGGAAAAGCGAATGGTTCCCGACAGCCGAATCACCAAGGATCGTTCAGCTTTCCGGAACCACTTGACATCATTTACCGACAAACCACAGGGTTCGAATTTTAAACCGTTGTTAAACGCCTTGCTTCAGAAATTAAAGTGGAATTTGCCATACGACGAAAAGATCCACACACATTTGACAGTGCCTGGATCGAAAGAGTGCAGGTATCATTTTATTATACCGGCCTTCTTTAAATTGTTGAATCAACTCGTCGAAGATAGGAGGGAGTTCGCTGTCGTGTTCAGAACATTCGGTAGTGATGCCAAAGGCGTGCTGAGCTGTATAAAAGCAGCAGTAGAATGCGCAATGCCGTTTTGTCACGACCTTAACAGTCTTGGTCAAAATATGCGTGAAGACATTCTCGTATTGAAGAGACTTGAAAACGATCTTTATTGTTTTGTGCCAGAATTAAACGCTGACATAAATAACGTCGAGAGTCAATGCAATAGACTCGCGGAAGTGCCGAAAACTGACCAAGAAATGTACGCGAAACTGACAAATATGTCTGGCATTGTTGCTATTCAAGATGATGTACATTACTGGCATGAACACAATTACCACCCGAGCAAGGGTAAACCGTTTTGGATAGACTACTCGGATTCGGAAACGCAGCATATCTTCTTCGATGACAATATTCGACCGGGAATGATGGACAGCATTGCCAACATTCGGTTACGTTCAAGTTCAACGGAGTCTTACCAAAATGTCGATCTGGCGGAAGAATACAAATTTGTGAACTCGAATATAGTTCCGGTGACATTTGCAGATGCAATCATGGACGAGAACTACTTTGTAAAAAAAGTATCGCACTGTGAGGAAAACTTCGCAAAATTAATAGAAAGTGTTTCATGAAATGTGTAGCCTATACGTATTATTAATTCTATAGCACTGATATTACTTTTTGCGCAAATGATATTTTAGACATATATACGAGTTTATGATATAGATTCTAGTTTTCAAATAACTATATAAACCCTTGCCATATAGCTGCCACTGCACGAGATTATTCAATGCTATTTTGTTATTCATGTGCATGTTGTTGTTTTTGAAATCGCCAATCAGAATGGATTTAAATAATCACTTTTAAAAAGCCAAGACAATAAACTGAGATTTTCCGGTTACCAAACCTTCCATTTTTTTTTATCTGAAAGACCCTAAATATGTTTTAGAAGCTGGAGTGAAACAGAGGGGATAATCAAGATGCCTTGGTTAGGATGAAGATCGTATTGACATGTTCACTAAGCTTTATCGTACATTGGGATAATGCTAATTCAAAGCCTTTGTTATAAACATATAAACTTATTTGTTAAATAAAACAATTTGTCTACCTCATTCTAGCTCACCTTAGCCGAAGGCTATTGTGACCGCTTTTCGTCCGTCTTCCTTTTGCTCAAACGACAACTCATAAACCGTTTGGACGCTCTCGACCAAACGTCACCAATCCAAGATGACTGCTGTAACTACAAATAACCATAACCTATAACAAGTTTTTGTTTATAAATGATTGCTTTGTAATATACTTTCAAATGGTCAAAGATATATATATATATATATATATATATATATATATATATATTATTTCGCTTGTTTTACATCAAGAAACACTCGAACAATATTCTGACGAGGCACATAGTTCTCATATATTACATATAGCATCAGGTTATTGTCATCTACCAATTGTGTTCTAATGATGACCCTCTAATGGGCCCGATCCCGGGGTCAAAATTAATCAGAGTTATATAGGAAAATCTGCGTACACTCTTCTTGCTAAATCTACTTGAGCTAGAGGTCTTATGTATGTATCACAAGCATAAGGTCCTTTACCAAGTGTGTTTCCATGGTTTACATGAGGTCACATTTTACTGAGTCTCGGGGTCAAAGTTTTTAACAAAAGTTATATAGGAAAAATTAAACATTCTTCTTCTCTAAAACTACAAAAGCAAGAGATTTAGTACTGTGTTTACATGTAGTATTAGCAAATGGTCCTTTACCAGGTTTGTGCAAATGGAGTTTCTTGGGTTAAACTTGGCCCTGCTCCAGGGGTTACAGTTTTAGATAAAATTATATAGAACTCTTTCGAAACGAATCTCTAAAATACAAAAGTTAAGCGTCGAATATAGTGCACGAAGTATAAGCTTATGGACTGATTTCTATTCGGGGCGTCTTTTCACAGCTGCCACACAACTAAACAAACGCTAGTGTGAATATCAAATGGATCCCTTTGAGGCAACAAACACAAACAAGAGAGACAGCAGCAGACTCGGTTTTATTGAGTCGGTTTAGGAGAAGTAATTCAACGTGCAAAAACCTGTCACGCCCCCTACCACTGGTTTGTGCGATGACTTTGGGGGAAATGAAATACAGTTTATCGAAGTTATCACACTCACGACAAAACATTCTCTTCTTTCGATGTAATAAACGGCATAAGACATCCACGTGCATCGATTTTGCCAATTGCCGGTATCGTCCTAAACAAATCTGGAGAAAATCGGAAATCGTTTACTCGTACACCAGCTGAAATTCCCCTATTTCAACATAACTCCTTCAACACTCACACGGCAATTTTAATTTTTATCAACATTCATAGACAAACTAACGGGACACCGCGAATTTTGAAAAAGTCAAGATTGCCGTGTGTGTATTTTGTATATAAATTTTATAAATCATTAATAATAATTGTTTAAAAGATTCAAGCACATTCTCTTTGCATAATACTATTTTTTATTATATTGCTTCTATATATTTAAAGTAAATGTTAAGTAACGAAGACAAATTGAACAACTCTAAATTTAATACCTTTTATTTAAATAAAGATACAAATATTGCATTAATAAAACGAGATGTTAATTTTATTGCTTGATAACAATGTCAAAATTGCCATGTGTCCCTTTAACACAAGCATCCATTTCCCAATGCAACACGCCTTCATTTCAAGTTTGGTGAACATCACAAGTCGTTTACTAAAGTTATCGCTTTGGTAACTTTTCAATAATAAATGACAATATGTCGAGAAACTTACCCGCCAAATAACGTCAAAATTACACTACAAAACCGTTTATCAATACTCTATCAAAGTGTTCAGGTCATATAATAATATATTTGTGCCGATTAAAAGTATAGGATTTTTCACAGGTTCATAAACTATTCGTGACTGATTATGCGTAAAATGAAGTATGAGTTGGTAACGCTCCAGTCTTCGGTTTGACCTGTTGACCTGGCTGGTTATAGCCGTTTATATTGTGTCTCTAGGGTTTGGATTCTCAAAATATGCAAGTTATATATATATACCTCATCGTCAGTAAGTTTAGAAACGGTGTACATATGTTGTAAAAAGAGTCTGTTATTGGCTTTTTCTTCTAATGTTGCTCATTGTCGAACTCGTCCGAGGTCTTATTGATACAAATCGTCAAATATAGTTTGTGAAAATCAGAAGCGGTTTACTAAGGTTGTCATGAAAACATTAATAAAACATATCTTCTTATTTATATAACAAGGGTTAATAATACCTCCGCAATTTTTGTCAATTGTCGAACTCATCCGGGAACTTATAGCAATAACTATCCAAATGGCCTACATGTCGAGCCCTATTATGAAGAAGTCCAGATTTTCTATTCGACAAGTTTTTTTTATTTGACAAACACGAATGTCAATCCCAAGAGATATTCGTTCCTTACATACTTATGTATGTGATGTTGGATCCATATAATGAACATTCTGATGGAGTTTGGTAAAATTCCTGCAAGTAACGGAGATATTAAGAAATGAAAACCGGACGCACGGACTCACTATCGAACGAACTGACTGACGAACAAACTGACACGCATACACCCGGATTACATAGTAACGAACTGACACGCATACACCTGGATGACATCGTAACGAACTGACACGCATACACCCGGACGACATCGTAAACGGGCTCGACAACAAGTTAGTACTACCATCTGAACTTCTCCGAGATCTAATTAAAACAAACTTCTTTTTTTCTTTTCTGAAAATCTGAAATATGTTACTAACATTAGCTAACTACGGACAACGACAAAGATGACGGACGACAGCTCGACAACGACAAGTCTGACAACGACGAAGATGGCGAAGATGATAGACGACAGCTCCTGTGGCCGGGCAATGAGATTTTGACAACGACGAAGATGGCGGACAACAGCCGCCGACTGGCCTGGCAAAGGGAGTTTTCTATCTTGGCTGAGCACAAAACTTAATGATCATGTTGAACACGTTTCGAAATTATATTTTGAAATAGTTGAAAGTATGACACCAGGCAACTTTGATCTTTGACTGAAGACCGACAAAGCTTACAAGTGTCTTAGAGATGACTTTGGCCATGTGCGTAAGTCCAGGTGTATATACATTGTTTCCGTTTAGCTCGTCCTAATCGTACTACATATCAAAATGGAAGTGTCGGTGTACTTCTGAAGTTTTTCAAGTCAAGATCGAGCTCACTGGGAAAAAAAGAAGAAAAAAAGTATACATTTGTAAATAAAGAGTGTTTAAGAACGTGGTGAGTACGTGATCTTTCTTTGCTGGTGCGCTGTAAACTCTAATTTAACTCAGTTATAATTCATTACTATCGTTAGCTAGTGACCTATCTACAATTAAAGCTTTAAACGGTGCGATTTAAATGACATGTCTATCAATGTAGCAAAAACTGACATATATCAGACAGTATTAATACTAAATAATTTCCATTTCTGATCAACACTTGAATGTATACTTCATTTGGTCATTGGTTTTGATACAATTTAATGCACCTTCAATTTTCTTTGAGGATATTGTTGATATATCATTGCGGAGGTCCTCAGATTTCACTACCGCATGATAAATCATATTATTGGCGTGTACTACTCGAAACCGCCAACAGTTCTCTTTTTTCTTTTTAAATATGTAATGGGTAAAGATGGTGGCCATAGAAAGATTGATTTTATATTTGCTGTGTAGTTATATCTTGGTAAGACGTAGACTCCTATTGATTTGGGGGGGCGGGGGGGGGGGGGGGGGGGGGGGGGGGGGTCAATAGGTCAAGGTCACTGTGATATTTTTTATGAAAACTGGTTTCCACTCATTTAAAAAAGAAGTATTGCATGGGCTCATTTCATATTTGCTTTGTAGTTATATATTGGTGGGACGTAGAGCTCAATATTACGTTTATGTTAACGTAGTCTACGCTCAATATTGATGTTTAGGTTAAGGTCAATGACATTTTTTTGAAAATTTGATTATTTGCTGAGTAGTTATATCTTTGTGTGAAGTAGACCCCTTCGGATTTTGGGGTCAATAGGTTAAAGTGGTTAATGGTGTTTTACGTCATTTCAATACATGTAAGGTTACACATTACGGTCGATTTTTCTGTGGTGGAGGCAGACCACCCACTTTTTCCTGGGTAGAACCAGTACTGTATACCTCACGCCATCCGTAAGACATTTTCTCACAAGATCATTACCATCCTGGCCATGTAGAGAAAGATGTAGCTAAAGTTGCGGCTGATGATATTATTTTTAGCCGTGGCGGCCATCTCGAATTTCCGGCCGACCTGAAATTTTGCTAGGATCAATTAGACATCAAGAGCAACATTCTTGTGAAGTTTCATGACAATCCGCCAAGTAGTTTCAGAGGAGTAGTCGCTACAAGTTTTTACTATATAACTCTATGTAACCAAAGATGGCCACTGGCAGCCATGTTTAACGTCGAATCAAAATAATTTTCCACAAGGATCTACATCATGTCATGCTGATCATTTTAGAAAAAGTCCCATATCAATATCACTTATAGTTTTCAAGAAGTAGTCGCTACAAACTTATTTTTTAAAAATCTATTTTTAGCTGTGACGGCCATCTTGAATTTCCGGCCGACCTGAAATTTTTCTAGGATCAATTAGACATCAAGAGCAACATTCCTGTAAAGTTTCATGACAATCCGCCAAGTAGTTTTAGAGGAGTAGTCGCTACAAGTTTTTACTATATAACTCTATGTAAACAAAGATGGCCGCTGGCAGCCATGTTTAACGTTGAATCAAAACGATTTTTGACTAGAATCAACATCATGTAATGCTGATCATTTAAGAAAAAGTCCCATATCAATATCACTTATAGTTTTCAAGAAGTAGTCGCTACAAACTTATTTTTTAAAAATCTATTTTTAGCTGTGACGGCCATCTTGAATTTCCGGCCGACCTGAAATTTTTCTAGGATCAATTAGACATCAAGAGCAACATTCCTGTAAAGTTTCATGACAATCCGCCAAGCAGTTTCAGAGAAGTAGTCGCTACAAGTTTTTACTATATAACTCTATGTAAACAAAGATGGCCGCTGGCAGCCATGTTTAACGTTGAATCAAAACGATTTTTGACTAGGATCAACATCATGTCATGCTGATCATTTTAGAAAAAGTCCCATATCAATATCACTTATAGTTTTCAAGAAGAAGTAGCTACAAACTTGTATTTTAAAACTCTATTTTTAGCTTTGGCGGCCATCTTGGATTTCACGTCAACATGAATTTTTGCTAGGATCAACTAGACTTTATGGGCAACATTTCTGTAAAGTTTCATGAATATCCATCCAGTAGTTTCAGAGGAGAAGTCGCTACAAATAAAAGTTTACGGTCAGACGGACAGACGGACGACGGACGCCGCACCACGGCATAAGCTCTGCTGATCTCTGATCAGTAGAGCTAAAAACTAGTGAAATATGCCAGGGGAGGGACTCGGACGTAACGTTTATAAATGCAAGTCACGTCCAAATCAACACCAACATATTTCAACAGTTTTCTCAAGTACCCCGCTCGGGGAAACTCGCCTGATACCCCCAGTATCTATGCTACTTATCAATCCGGTTGTCATTTTAATAACATAACATTTGCAACTCATTAAGCAAAGTCAGACGGAACCGGGCAGTAGTCTTCATCATCGCTCTGCATATCATTTTTTACTTGTATGCTAACGTATTTTCCGTTATCTGGTATGTATCGTTTATCATCATAAGCTGATAAACTTTTTTTATTTATTGCATAGCTGCTTATGTTATGCTTTTGTGATCTAATGACTTTCATCTCATGGTGAGCTTCTGTTGCCGTAAACAAAATATTTTTGTAATCATCATGTGCTATCTGTTTTTTAACAACACATTTTTTAACACCCTTACATTTCTTTGTACTAACCTCATTGTCTAACATATACGAATATAGTTTACTTCGCAGTCCAACAAATTCAACAATGGGTATTCCACAAGTTTCATCTTTCATCTTGCAAATAACCTTTTTATTATCATTAAAATGAAACGTACTTTTTGGATCATAATCGCAATTATCAAAAAGTTCTTTATCCTTGTAAAAGTCTGCATACACATCTTTTGTTTTTATTTCATAACACAAGGAATCGGTATCAGTAAATAAAAACTTAGCTTTTCTATCATATTTGTTTTTGATATAGTTGTAATGGAAATCATACATCAAATATTTTGACAAGTCTAAAATACACATGCCAACATAACAAGGACGATTTAAAACTAATCGTTCTTTTATTCTGTTTATGGCAAATAAATTGTTATTAAACATTTTACAAGAAATAAATGAAGGTCTTGCTGCATATTTTAAAAGGACCTCCTCGTCGTGAGTTAATTTAACATCAATTCTTTTTCTCAATTTTTCCATAGTTTTACCAAAAACTGAATTGTTCATCAGTTTGAAGAAATCCTTTTCAAAAGCATTTTTACCAGCTGTTCTCTTGGCAGTATTAAAATCTATGTATGTCTTTAACCACTCTGAATCGTCAAACTGTAGTATTCGGTGTATTTTTGTTACCTTCAATCCGAGCGTTTTATACAATTCTAAGTTTCTAAAATGCACGACATATTCTTCTTTATTTTTCAACGTCGTAACAAGTTTATTAACATTACAATGTCCTAAATTAAACTTTTGTTTTAAATTTGTACAATAGTCTGACAACCACTCATCTTTGATATTTAAACTTTCCGGGGCAAGAGGATAATCATTATGCGAGTCATGCAGTTTCTCAGGATACTCGATATCGCACTCAAAAATGTAATTTGACTTTCCTTTTTCAAACTTATTAACCCATTTGAAGTTGCCAGTGGGTAACGGTTGACACATAGCCCACCCATACAAGTTATTAGCGTCGAGATATATTATGTACTTGCTTTCTTTTTTCTTGTCATATTTATTGTTAGCCTGTGAATATCTATTTGCAATATAACTCGTACCACCTCTTAATCCTTTTTCCACAAACAAATATTGGTCAATATCAGTTATTAAATCCAGTTGGATACCAGTCATCTTAAGGCATGCATCCCAGGCTAAACCAGGACTACTGAAGTAATGGCAAGGATCTAATTTGTAATACTCAATACACATTTTTCTAAACAAAGTTACAAGCAAACCGCGAGAAAATGCTTGAAATTCGAAACGGATTGAAAGATGAAATAAAACTTTTGGGTGATGCTTTAAAAGAGTTAGAAAAGAAAGAAGATGGATTGGAAGAGAGTGAAAACTTCAAGAAATTAAGTGAACAAATAAGATCTGGTGTTCAAAATATTAATACACGGATTGGAGAAATCAATAAACAAATGGTTGACAACAATGAACTAGAAACTGCTATTGCTGATGCTTCAAAACAAATGAGAACTGCATTTACTACCGAAATCACTCAAATTAAAATATTAAATGAGCAGATAAACACCAACGTTGCTGATATCAACAAAGAATTTGAAGACATCAAAAAGAAAATGGTTGACGGTAAGTCGCTGGAGACTGCTCTGAACGAACTGGTCGACACTGATTAACTTGAGACTGCACTGATCAAACTGGTTAACACCGATAAACTTGAAACTGCTATTGATGATGTTTCAAAGCAACTGAAAGCTGCCAAGGAAAAAAGAAACACAGCTTTTGATGGTGAAATCGCTTCATTAAAACAGTTTAATCAAAAGTCTGGTAGCCGGCACACAGCAATTCTTGGTATAATTGGCGAGTTAAGAGTAAACGTAGAAGATTTAAGTCGGACGTTACTGCTTGAATATACAATAGATGATGGCATCAGCATCATGCTAGATGATCCTGGAGCTAGAAATGTTGTATCATTCCCAACGCGAAAACCACTTGAAAGAACCAAACGTAGTGGTTTTTTCGAAGTGTTTACCCCCATAACCAACCCATTTATAAATACTGAAGAATATTTTACCTCTGATGATGAATATCATCACATACGACTTGTAAAACCCGGACGATATGTAGTTGAAGCAGATCTTACATATACAGTTACAAATACAGACATTGGTATAGAATATTTTAGTTTGTTTAATCTAAGTACTGATGAGTCATATCAACCAAAAATAGAAAATGGTAAACGAATACTAAAAAAAACAGCTGAAGAATATCTTCCGAAATCACATTTTTGGGTCATCTTTCCAACCATAAAATCTTTCACCACACAAGTTTTTCAATTTTGAAAAATCAAGTTTTAAACTGTACTACAAAGGCGATTAATTTTAGCAAAAAAAGTATCCATCCTATATTATATGGAACAAAAAAATGTATTATCATCAGAAAAAGCATCAATAATTAATAGCTCTAATACACCAAGTAATTTTACAACTGTATTTGACAGATCATTAATATTAGGCAGGAACAAACAGTACGGCATCGGACTTGATAAGATTAATTCTATGACTTACTCATGGTATAATATTAGTGAGGATTTCAATAACAAAGTGATAAGGTATCACAATGGGACAGATTGGAACAGTATTAATTTTACAAATCTAGGCTCGCGTTAACCATTCGCCAAATCGCCATATGCGAAAAGAAACCCGAACTGGCGTATGAAAATCGTAATAAATGCATATCAAATTCGCCAGACATCGGCGGTCTGGCAAATCCAAATTTCCGACCGATTTTTTCTAAAATCTCAGAAAATCCCGAATTCTAATACACAAAGTCTTTCACTGTTTATAAGCCACTACCCCGCTGGGTGTTGTTAGTTAATTAGCGACATACTAATCTTACGAGATCATATCCTTTCAAAGATGAACCGATAAGAGTCGGGTTCTGTGAAGTAAACAAAACAATCATTAACAGTATTAATATTTACATAACCGACTTCTCTGGCAAAATTATTAATCTTAATGGTGTCCACATATCATTTCGATTTGTTTTGAAGGAATTAATGTAACATAAGTTATATGGAACGTTTAAAAAAAGTTTATGACACTGGTACAGGAACATATACTCAAGTTGATCGATTAACTGGAGCTGGTATATTTGACATTTTTTCAAAAGTCGGATCAAAGATATTTAGTGAGTCTGTGAAAACAGCAGGCAAGAAAGCATTAGAAACTGCTGGTAAACAAATCATAGAAAGCGGTTCTAAAAAACTTGGAGATGAAGTAGGAAAAATGGTTGCTGATAAGTTAGTTTCAGTTATTAAAACTAAACCAAAAGGTGAGATAATTTTAAAATAACTTACAAAGGCTGCCACAAAAGATGTAGCTAAAGTTGCGGCTGATGATATTATTTTTTGCCGTGGCGGCCATCTTGAATTTCCGGCCGACCTGAAATTTTGCTAGGATCAATTAGACATCAAGAGCAACATTCCTGTGAAGTTTCATGAAAATCCGTCTAGTAACTTCAGAGAAGTAGTCGCTACAAGTTTTCATTATATAACTCTATGTAAACAAAGATGGCCGCTGACAGCCATGTTTAACATCGAATCAAAACGATTTTTGACAAGGATCAATATCATGTCATGCTGATCATTTTAGAAAAAGTCCCATATCAATATCGCTTATAGTTTTCAAGAAGTAGTCGCTACAAACTTGTATTTTAAAAATCTATTTTTAGCTTTGGTGGCCATCTTGGATTTCACATCAACATGAATTTTTGCTAGGATCAACTAGACTTCATGGGCAACATTTCTGTAAAGTTTCATGAATATCCATCAAGTAGTTTCAGAGGAGTAGTCGCTACAAATAAAAGTTTAAGGACAGACGGACGGACAGACGGACAGACGGACGACGGACGCCGCACCACGGCATAAGCTCTGCTGATCTCTGATCAGTAGAGCTAAAAATTAACAGATTACTATCCGGAAGAGGAACCAAAAATATTAATGCGAGAATTAATCGATTAATTAATAAAAAATAATCTAATTACTAGTATACATAGATGTTTCGAAGTGATAAATATAATACTAGATATGAACATGTACCTATTCAGTTAGATACCCCCATAACACAACCAGGAAATAATACCAGGCAAATGAAAAGTGGTTATCAGTTTACACTAAATGACAGAAGTTCTTACTTTGATTGGTATAACGCATATTATGTTTTCGCGTAAACAAACTTGCTGATGGAGCCAATTTCATAGACACTGACAGAATTGCTTTAATTAACGATGTAGCTTCATTGATTGATCAAATGCAAGTAAAGCAAAATGGAAAAATAGTTTACGATGGAAATAATCTTCACAGATTTGTTAATGTCAAAAGCTTGCTTGAAATTTCTGACGATTATGCAAAGACAACCGGTACAAACGAATACTTTTATTTAGATAACACGGCTGATGCAGAATCTCGAAAGGACGAAGATACCTATAATCAGGGTTTTGCTATTCGTCATGCTTTAATCATAACTAATTAAATAGTTGACTCTATAATCCCATTAAATAAATATTCCTTCTTTGGAGGTTTGGAAACAAACATGCTTCCTCCTAGTCAAATTCAAATTAGCTTGCAACTGACAGATGATAATGTGTTAATTTTTAAATCAAGTGGTGATGACGGTCGAGTAGTTATTAATAAATTAGTTTTGTGGATACCCAGAATGATATTTAACTCAGATGGTTTAAGTTATGTAA
This sequence comes from Cyrtodaria siliqua, assembly GCA_037043455.1. Lineage (NCBI taxonomy): Eukaryota > Metazoa > Mollusca > Bivalvia > Adapedonta > Hiatellidae > Cyrtodaria > Cyrtodaria siliqua. The sequence continues at coordinate 34,482 of JAWPHD010005665.1, read as the reverse complement.
TGACAAATCATATGACATCAACAAGATGGACTTACCTCCGTGAAATGATGCAAGAAAGCGGAAGTTCTCAACTAACTGAATCCGTCTTTAGAATAACGGCTGGTGTTAAAAATCCCAAACATGTGTTTGTTTATTTGCAAAGGGCCGACAAGAGTTCTTCTCAAACACAAAATCCTCATCTCCTGGATACGTTTAAGGTAAATGCTGCTAATACTAATTGCTATTTACAATCAGCTAGATTGGAAGTTGGAAATGGAGTTTATTATCCAGAAACCGAATATAGTTATGCTAATATCATAAGAATATACAGATATGTTATTAATTATTCTTACAAACAAACTGATAAAAACACTGGAACTTTACTCAATGTGGGAAATTTTAAAACTTTTTTCGGAATGATACATTTTGATTTGAGTTACAAGGAAAATGAAGTTAGTATTGATCCAAAACAACTACGTTTGAGATATAAACTAAATATACCTCCGGGGGCTCCTTATAAAGTTTATACTCTGGTTCTTTATGAAGTAGATGTAGTTATTGATACTGTCGGAAATGAACTAGTTATTGTTTAATCTAACTTATAATATATATGACTTACGTAAATTATTCAGTAAATTTATCAGATGGGCAAAAACAGAGTTTAGCGAGGGCTTATGAAGATAAGAGTGAATTAACACTCAGGTTAAAATATAACCAACTAACTGGGAATTTCCCCTTGTCGCTGACAGCTACCCAGATTAACAATATTAACAAAGCTAAATCTGGTGACGGGGATTAGACATAAATATATCAAAATCGCAAATGAGGTCTCAGTCCAAGAATGGAGGCTTTTTAGGTGCATCAGCTGGTTTGTTAACTAAAACAATATTACCAACAGTTGCTAGATTTGCTCCAAAGATATTAGAGCCTTTAGCAACAGGAGCACTTAGCGGTCTGGCAAGTACTGGAATTGGTAAAATATTTGGAAATGGAATGGTAACTGTTCCTGCTGATAAAAAACAAACACTTTTAAAATCAAATAAATTAACACTTGCACAAAAAAAACAAAATACCAAAGTCAAAAGGTTGCTGCACTATTAAACTAACACAAAAACAACTACAAGACGTACTGGCATGTGCTTCTAGTAATAAAACGGCAACTGTTCCTACAACGGTAACTGTTCCCAGTGATAACGAACAGCAAGATGTAACAGCAACTGTTCCCAGTGATAAAAAACAAACACTTCTAAAATCAAATAAATTAACAGCTGCGCAAAGAAACAAGATAGCAAAGTCAAAAGGTCGCTGCCCTGTTAAACTAACTAAAAAACAACAGCAGGACGGAGGATTTCTTGGGCTTCTTGCATCATTAGGAATTCCGTTGATCGGATCTCTTATTAGTGGTTTAACTGGAAACGGTTTGCAAGTAGATAGAAGAGGACAAGGTTTGCAAGTAGACTCACTGTGGGGGGGGGGGGGGGGGGGGGGGGGGGGGCGCAACAAAGCTATGTGTAAGAACTGACCAACACAGAAATATGTAAAAAATAATAATAATTCCAGTTTTGCGTGGTGGGGGGGGATGAGGCGGGGGATTGGGTGGGGCAACATATATGTTTAAGAAGCTATGTACGAATTGACCAAAACAACACAGAAATATGTAAAAAAATAAAATAAAAAGGAAGGAGGCGTGGCGGAGTGGTGGGGTATGCGGGGGTGTTGGTGGAAGCTATGTGTAAGAATTGATTAAAACAACACAGAACTATGTACTGCCTTTATTGCACATTTTATGGGCCATCACAATTTGGGTTCCATGGGAGCCCAGAATTTGAAGAATACAAAATTACTTACGCATCCCTTTACAACATACTATAAGGAAACCAGTTCCCAAATTTAGTTCAGCTAGGACAAGAAATGACCTGTAAACACAGCTTACACGCAAAATTTGATGTGAAATAGACACATTTTAAGGGCTATCAGAATTTGAATACAGGAACCAAAATTTCTTAAGGAGCCCTTAAGATAATGCTGTAAGGAAGCTCATGGCCTAATTTGGTTGTGCTATGGTAACAAATGTAAGCGATATAGACTTGTAAACACAGCTTACACGCAAACCTTGATGTGGGGCCGACGCCGCCGACGCCAGGGTGATTACATAAGCTCTCTTATTCTTCAAATAGTCGAGCTAAAAACGCAAAGGATAACAGTCATAATGTGATTTAGTTTTATATGAAATTTGCTCATGCATAAACAAAGCTGCATATTAAGTGTGGTTGAATTATTTATGAAAATATTTGGACTGGGAAACACGACGACTCGGTATATTTTTGTTTTTAAATCATCAATACTCATACATGTGATATCTCCCGCCGGGAGCTAATTTCTCCCGGAATTTCATGGGATCTCCCGGCCTCCCGCCGGGAGCTCCATTTCTCCCGGTATTTTCCGCCGAGTTACAAAATTTCGCTATTTGCGAATCCTTTTGGGTAATTGCTATGATTTATTGGATCAAGACCGAGTTTTCCGAATGATCTAGAATAAACACTTGCCGTCTTATCTATATCTGTGAAAACATTGCCCCTGGGCGGGTAATTAAAAGGATTAGCATGTCAGGTAATTGGTTAATTGTGTGAAAATAATGATTGGATTGTTTGTTTATGACACGTGGCGGCGATACCTGTAATGTCCATGGGAGGTTGATTATGATAGGATTACGGAATACACCGACTGTAAGTGGGGTGGTAATTAGCGAATTCGGCATCGATTGATGTTTGGTATATAATATTGATGAGTGCCAAGTTTAATAATGTGAACAATTGTGTAGACTTTCAACCGACAAAGGTGATGCTGGCAGCAGCCAAGTCTTGTTGTAATTAGTGGTTAAAAAGTGGACAGAGTCTCAAGATATATACCCTAGCAGATTTAAATGATGTTATTTTATGGTATGTTTATGAAAGCAGATTAATGATCATCATTAACTAAAAGGTGATGCTGGCAGCAGCCAAGTCTTGTTGTAATTAGTGGTTAAAAAGTGGACAGAGTCTATATAAAGTGTTTAATTACATGCTATACTTGATTATATGCTATGCTAACATGAAATAAACAGTATTCAACTATTGTATGTATAAAATATCATGTTTTTATGCTGATTTACCCCCTTTATTAAGGTTTATATCAGAAAAAAAATATACTGGTACGCGTTAACAATTTGAGTATAAAAACCTCCCTGAATTTTGTCAGATCTCCCTGAAAAAAAAGTCAAATCTCCCTGGTAACCCTCCTGAAAATATCACATGTATGAATACTAATTCATATGGGATTCATATTGCTAGCAGTTGTACTTATTATTAAATTAAAGTGTTATCTTTTATTGCCTTAAAGCATCATATGAAATAATATTATTGATTTATGCACACAAACTAGCAGAGTTGTCGAGTTTTCCAAACCAACTATTTCATTTACAATAATTAAATTGATTATTTTATGGCGCCTAGTCTAGTGTATATGTAGATTGAATATGCAACTGAAACACATATGATGGTTTTACATGTATTTGAACTGACATATATGATTTTTCCAGTCCCTTTAGTGACTGATAAGTACCTTCATAAACTGTAAATTGGCCCTGCTAAAAGGCATGTTATCAATGTGAAAAATAGATGAAACAACTTCTTTAATTTAATTTAAACTTTATTGTAACCAGTACTCTGATGAATTTCAAAACATATTATAACAAGATACAACAATTCTGGAAATTACTCTCAATTGGGGTGGATTAGGGTGTAACTGATTGCTGAAGTGGAAGCACATTGGAGAACATGGGAAAACATTGAGGCATGCTCTCACGCAGTCATGGAATAAAACTGGGGTGCTATTCGTGGGAATATCAAGGTCAGCGCTCCTTGCGATACAATGGGATGTGTCCAGATATAATCAACAGATGTTTATGTATCATTTAAACATGTATCATTGAACTGTAGACTATTGCTGCAGACGACACTTTTTCAAAACAATGTGATCAAGATTTCTCTCTCAGACAGCTTGCAACCAACACACTTTGATGAGAATAGCAGATGTAAAACTGTCACACCACTGTCTTCTAATTATAAAGTCTACCGATCACCATCTCATCACCTCAGGAGGTTGCAACATGTGTTGTGTAAAGTAGATGCAAAGACTTATCTCCCAATAACATAAGGCCAGTATTTCACTGTTCTCAATCAAGCCCACACCCTAAACATAACAATGTCATAATAGCTGACAACGATTTGCAAGTAATATAGTCAGCATCGTAATCTCTATTGCAGACGTCACTTTCCAAATTATCCAGTCAGCATACGTCAACCTCCATCTGAATGCAGATGAAAACTTTGAACTGAATTGAACTGAATTGGGTTTTAAGGCCCACCAACACATGAAAGGTTATATGGCTCCTAACAGGCATGAACATGCCAGGCTCATCCTCCATGTACATGGATATAAATTATGGAAAATGGGCAGAAAACTTTGAAAGCATCGGGCTAGAATGTCTACATCTCTATAAGACTGCTATGTTCCAAGCATCCGGTCAGCATACCTCAATCTATATCAGACTGCAGGCGACCAGTTTCGAAGTATCCCGCCTGCATGCGCCAATCTCATCGAACTATAGGTGACAATTTTTAAAACATCCTGCTAGCATGCCTAGCCAGCATGTCTCAATCTCTATCAAACTATGGACGAATATTTTCAAAATATCCTACTGGCATGCATTAACGTCTTAGACTACAGATGACGATTTTCAAACATCCATTCTGGCAGATGACAATTTTCAAACATCCCGCTAGCATGTCTCAATCTCTATCTGACTGCAGACAACAAGTTTCTATTCATTTCATACTAATCACCATTCCCCGACGTCACTCAGACAGATCCAGCTGCTTGCAATACATTGTGATGTGTAAAGTTAAGATACACCACTGGGGTGGACTTGGTTGTAAAAGCACCCAGCAACTCCGATGAATTGTGACTGTCTGTTCTGTAAATAAGAAATGAAGGTATTTATGTAATTTTTACCAAACTCTATTTCCATATTACCGACACCAGAGATAACCAGCAGGGTGTTCCACAGAACATTTGTGTCGCCTACCATGTGCTTATTCCATAAAAGACAATCTAACTATAAAGTTTCAAGATAGGGGGTGCAATCCTTCATGAATTATGAAGCAGATTTTGTTTAATGTGTTCAAGTTTATGAAAGAGGGCATAAATCTGTATTCAATTTGCATTATTGAAAAGGATGAACTGTATAAAGTTTCATGACCATAGGTCAATATTTTGCCAATCTCATTTAAATCAAATCCTAATTACGCTTTGATACTCTCCGCTTATAGAATCTGACAACACTGCCTTGGAGGTCATGTAAGATCGACCTTTCATCTAATCAATATTCATGAGAAGCTCAACCAAATTCAATCAATGAAATCCCGCATTTCATGTGCACTTCCGACAATGTTCGAGTGAACAGAACAAACGAAAATCCACATAAAACATATATATCCGAAAAAAGATCGCCGTGTGTTACTTCTGTGGAATGCACGATAAAATCAAAGAAATTACTAAATGGCATGTTTTTCATCAAGAATACGAAGAAAAATGTTCTTTAGAAAACATTCGGAACATTCTATTTGTATCCGAAACATATATACTACTGAGATTATTGCGACATTAGGTTTTCTTTATAGTATGTCTTAATACATCTGGCCCGCCTAGCTCAGTCAGTAGCTAAGTCGGCTATTACGACGTTCTATTATTACCTTCGAGAGTAATTTTAGTGTGGGTTACGACTTCAAACCAATGAAGTGGTACTTATTTTTTGTACCGCTTTAAAATTTCTATCAAACAATCTTGGTTTTATTCAGTCAATATTGAATAACGGTTGGTGTATTATGTTTGTCAACGCTATTAGTTTGTGTTTTATAAGCTAACAGTTATGAACACTGTCTCTTTCAATACCGAGCATAGACTGCTTCACTACATTTGACTGAAACGCGACATACGCAGTGAAGCAGTCTATACCAAGCAATTTTATAGGCTGAAATCTGATTGGCTAATCGTTAGGTCAATCTGACGTGACCTCCAATGCATTGTTGTCAGATCCTTAGTAGTGTAGAGTATCATAGCGTGATAAATGGTCTGATTTTAATGAGATTGATATTTTGCCAAGTTATGAGCCAGTTAGGTTGCAGGTTAAAGTTTTATGAAAAAGGGCATAACTCTGACATTTTCATTCCTTGGGGTAAGATAAAGTGTGTAAAATTTCATGAACATAGGTCAAATACTTTTCAGTTATGGCCAAGGTGGTTAGGTTGCAGGTTAAATTGTGACGGATGGATGACCGACAACGACAGACAAAGTGATCCCTAAATAGACTAGAGTGTCCGTATTTACCTGTGTGTATTTTCCCATTCGAAGTTCAGCATGTCCATATTAAGCAGGTGTCACACTTGATCACGTAAATGATATTTATTAACCCTTAACCCGTTACATATATGTAATGAACTATTCTTTCTTTGAATTAAGACCATTCCATTTATGTGACAGGGGTGTTTTGGAGAAAATGACTGATCAGCAGCAGGACATTGTCAACCCTGATCGCTCGCAGGCTATCTGGGTTTACAATGAATGTAAAGGCTATTATAGTCGTGCTTAGCGGGTTAAGGGTTAAACACTTTGTGTGAACCTTCCAAATGACCAAATGAAAACAAGTCAAAACAATGTCTCCCTTTATTCTGGCTGAAAGCTGAACTTCCATCTTTACATAAATTTCCCTTATCTATATATATGGGCAAAAACACTTTACATTTGGCAAATGGAGACGAAAATGAATTAATATGGAAATAATGTGTAATTTTTGATATTAGACTGTAAATCTGTTTTTCATTTAATACACTATTCATAAATATTTCAATACTGCAGTGAGTAGGTTCGCAGATTCGTTTGTTTTGTGGGGAATAAATTGTGTCTGTAAGGTAAAATTTATAAGTAGCAGAGGCGCTGACATGAAGAAATTTATAGTGGTAGAGCTGCTGATATGAAGGCAGTTATTGTGGCAGAGGTGCTGATATGAAGGTAGTTATTGTGACAGAGGTGCTGCTATGGAGGTAGTTATAGTGACAGAGCTGCTGATATGAAGGTAGTTTTAGTGGCAGAGGTGCTGATATGGAGGTAGGTATAGTGGCAGAGGTGATGATATGGAGGTAGTTATAGTGACATAGGTTCTGATATAAAGGTAGTTAATGTGGAAGAGGTGCTGATATGGAGGTAGTTATAGGCGCAGAGGTGCTGATATGGAGGTAGTTATCATGGTAGAGGTGCTGATATGGAGGTAGTTATAGTGGCTGAGGTGCTGATATGGAAGTCGTTATAGTGGCAGAGGTGCTGATATGGAAGTAGTTATAGTGGCAGAGGTGCTGATATGGAGGTAGTTATAGTGGCAGAGGTGCTGATATGGAAGTAGTTATCATGGCAGAGGTGCTGATATGGAGGTATTTATTGTGGCAGAAGTGCTGATATGGTGGTAGTTATTGTGCTGATATGGTGGTAGTTATTGTGCTGATATGGAGGTAGTTATAGTGACAGAGGTGCTGATATGGAGGTTATTATTGTGACAGAGGTGCTGATATGAAGGTAGTTATTTTGGCAGAGGTACTTATAGTGGTAGAGGTGCTGATATGGAGGTAGGTATAGTGCATAGGTTCTGATATAAAGGTAGTTAATGTGGCCCACCCACACAGAGGTGCTGATATGGAGGTAGTTATTGTGTCAGAGGTGCTGATATGGAGGTAGTTACTGTGTCAGAGGTGCTGATATGGAGGTAGTTATTGTGCTGATATGGTGGTAGTTATTGTGCTGATATGGAGGTAGTTATAGTGACAGAGGTGCTGATATGGAGGTTGTTATTGTGACAGAGGTGCTGATATGAAGTTAGTTATTTTGGCAGAGGTGCTGATATGGAGGTAGTTACTGTGTCAGAGGTGCTGATATGGAGGTAGTTACTGTGTCAGAGGTGCTGATATGGAGGTAGTTACTGTGTCAAAGGTACTGATATGGAGGTAGTTACTGTGTCAGAGGTGCTGATCTGGGGGTAGTTATTGTGTCAGAGGTGCTGATATGGAGGTAATTATAGTGACAGAGGTGCTGATATGAAGGTAGTTATAGTGGTAGTTGGGCTGATATGGAGGTAGTTATCATGGTAGAGGTGCTGATATGGAGGTAGTTTTAGTGGCAGTGGTGCTGATATGGAGGTAGTTATAGTGACATAGGTTCTGATAAAGGTACTTACTGTGGCAGAGGTGCTGATATGGAGGTAGTTATAGGCGCAGAGGTGCTGATATGGAGGTAGTTATAGGGGCAGAGGTGCTGATATGGAGGTAGTTATCATGGTAGAGGTGCTGATATGGAGGTAGTTATAGTGGCTGAGGTGCTGATATGGAAATCGTTATTGTGGCATAGGTTCTGATATGGAAGTAGTTATCATGGCAGAGGTGCTGATATGGAGGTAGTTATCATCAGGGCTTCTAAAATTTTAAAATGCAAATCGGTCCAGGTTTTTTACTGCCGTAAGAATCGCACTTATTTTGAAAAAATCACAAATCGCCGTACCCCACCCACCATGTCAACTGCACCATGTATTTTTTCCGTATAGACATTGATATTGAGAACTATTTAAAATGTATGTTTGTATTATATTTGTATTATTTATAACTTACTTTATTACAATTTGTACATTTTAATGACTGACATCATGTCTTCGCTTTAATGAATGAATAATTTTCACTCAATTCATAACTTTCACATCTGGTCAACTTCCGGTAGGTTGAGATATTCAGTAGGTGAAAATAAAGGGGTTTACTTAGACTTTATCCTCAAACTCTATATGAAAAATGAAAACATTAGACCATGATTTAAATTAAATGTATCCATATTGCTGTTTTAAAATCGACAACACCAAAAGAAGATACATAGATGTACACAAAAAATAAAGCTTTTAATATAATTATCACTATAAACTAGTTTTATAAAGGGCTAAAGTCAGTTGAGCACCAACGATAAACACCGAGTTTACCCCCTACCAGAAAGTGGAGGTGTTTTATTTTATTGATTACTGATTGGTCAATTTATTTTGATGATGTCATGTGAAAGTTATGAATATTAAAATTGTTGATCATTTGAGGAATTGAACCGGAAGTGTTTAATAAACCGGGTAGGTATAAAACGCGGACTAACACGCGCGGACTAGCGGATTATATACGATTTTACATAAATTTGAGTAATATCGTTTTTCATCAATTAGCTTAATTAATACCAAATGTTACGACTAACGCAAACAATTTCAGTCAGACTTAAAAAAAAAACGGTGTCAGGTTTGATCACTTCGTCATTAATATTTAAAGTTATTGTAAAAAAAAAAATCAAACAAGCAATTAACACATCTCGGTATTTTAATTTTTTTTAATGACGCAAACAAATTTCAGTCCCAGCTTTGGCTACTTAAAAAAAACAACGACACAAGCAAACAGGCTAACACCTTACGACTAACGGTATATCAAAGAAATTACAGACGGTAACACTCGCTAGAACGCGTGATATACTTTCGCTGATCACACATCAAAGGCATGCAAACTGGCTATAGACTCTTCCGGAAAACTCCCTACTATCGGTAATGGTTTAGTCCAAATTGACCAAATTGACCTACTTTCGCACAGCGAGTGACAAACAATCGTGTTATGGATCAAAGAATATTGCCGCAAGGCATATTTTAGGATATCAGAAGGAGTGTGAAGGTCAATTGTAGTTTTGTTAATTGTTAACGACCGATAGATAAAATATCTGTGACCGATTTAAACAGAGATTTTGAAAAGAAAAACGGTCCGGAGAAACAGATTTCGGTCTGGGAACCGATAAACCGGCGATTTTAGAAGCCCTGGTTATCATGGTAGAGGTGCTGATATGGAGGTAGTTATAGTGGCTGAGGTGCTGATATGGAAGTCGTTATTGTGGCATAATTGCTGATATGAAGGTAACTACTGTGACAGGTGCTGAATGAGCGCTGTACCATTAACTTCACTCACAATGTTGACATGGATGACCCTGCAGACTTCCGGATGTCCCAGACACGGATACAGCTGTCTAAACCACCTGCGATAAAAGAAAATAACTAATATGTATCCGCAGTGTTTTTGTGATTTAACAACGGTATTGCAATTTACTAATATGTTCTCAATAAGAGCTCAACGAAATCAAATGGCTCGCCTACACTGTGTTTTGACATAATCTAGAAGGGTGTTCATGAACACTTGTGTCACCTGCCATTTAATTATTTCCCCAACGGCAATCTAACTATAAAGTTTGAAGACAGCGGGTGCAATTCTTTAAAATTTATGGAGCAAAAACAATTGTTAAAGTTCTATAAAATAGACATAACTCTGCATTTAATAACTGATAAGAAGAACTGCATGAAGTTACGACCATAGGTCAACATTTTGTAAAGTTATGAGGTAGGTCAGGTTGCAGGTTAATTTTTTATGAAAATGTGCATATCTCTGCTGAAATAAAAGACAGAGTTATTAGACAGATATAACAACATTCCTTGTAACAACATTATGACCAAAGTTAGGTTGCAGGTTAAAGTATGACAGATGGATGGACAAGGTGATCCCTAAGTCCGGATCTTCTCCAGTATCTTAAACTCTGGAATAAAGTTGAACACTAAACAAAATTACTATTTATAGATTTTATAAAATGAACAAGACCATTTAACGCATATTCATTTTAATATCAGAAATTCTTTTGCTTAATGGAAGTCTGTTTGTTTTTTTACAAGTTCACAACCAACCACTCAAGAAAAAGTAACACACACAAATATTTTATATATTCCCAAACGCTAATACGAAAGACAAAATCAATCAACCTACCTGATGCTAACAATGAATTATTCTGGTTGAAACTGAGAGAATGGACCGTGTCTGTGTGGCCCCTGAACTCCTTGTATAGGGACCCGGTCCTGAGATCCCAAACACGAACTCTCCTGTCTTCACCTATAGAATAGCAAAGGCACATGATAATCACTGATTGTTAGGGAATAATGGGAATTAACTCTTAACCCGCTACATATATATAATGGACTGTTCTTTCTTTGAATTAAGACATTCCATTTATGTGACAAAGGGGTGTTTGGGGAAAATGACTGATCAGCAGCCAGACATTGTTAACCCTGATCAGCCTGCGAGTTAAACAATGGATTACAATGGGTTTACAATGGACACAGAGGCTATTATAGTCGTACTTAGCATGTTAAGGGTTACAGTCGATTTCGGTTATTAGCATAGCCGATTTGTCAAGAAAATATATGCGATTAACCGGAGTATTCGAATAACCGAAACTGAACATTTTGTACGTTTCTACTTTCGTTTTACTGTTCTGTTAATGTTTGATAGGATTATTATTGTGCATATCCACTTTGTATTTACCAATATTTGATAGATTATACGCAATATTTATGCGTATTTATTTTCTTTCAACATGCGTCGCTTTGCTATTGTTTGTAGTGTGAATTACACAGCCATGATAATAACACAAAAGCTTATTTTATTTTTCAATTATTAAGTAACCTCTATGAGCTACTCAATGTCATATGCATCTCTACCGACACTAGCAAACTGAGAGCAGTAAATAATTAACAACACATTGCTTTACATTGCGTACAAACTTATTATTAAATTGTTATGCTTATTGGTGAGCAATCGTCATGGCATGGAAGCTTTACGGAAACCGCACAAAATGGCAAACTCTCTCGGCAAGCCAATTAGCACCTTTTGTCAATCAATTTGCCTCGGGCTTATCTCTGTGACCGCGTCAATCAATTAACAGTTGCAAAATACAGGTAAATTTGACTTTCAGTATGCAATTAGCCAGATATTCGTTATGCAATTATCCGGAATGTGACAAAAACCTATGCGATTATACATTTTTTTTACATGCAAAAGAATACGAATGGTTTTGTGTTTCAAAACTTTATGCAATTAACCGAAATATGCAATTAACCGATATGCGATTAAACGGAATCGACTGTAATAACAATTAACAAATGACGTGAGACTGAAGCTGTCAAACAATTGGCATTTACTATAAAATTAATGTCAGACGTAACCTCTTTAAAAGTGAGTTGAGTATCTTTTAGCAGTTTAATATTGGTGAACTGTTCACAGCAATTGTATTGAGCCAGGGCCATTAACTACTGCCCTAAGGCTGAAAACCAAATAAAATATTTGACAATTAAATTCGGAAAGTTACAGATTCCCTTTGGAGGCTCCTAATATAATTAATTTTGAGGGTTTCTTAAATAGGATTAAATATAAAATACTGACATCACAAAACAAAAGAAATTGTCTTAGCAAGTATTGGTAAATTGCCAATGGCAGTATTGAAAAGAAAGAAAAACAAAAACCTTTCAGACAGCAACTGTTATACTTGGTTCTTGTACTACTAAAAATCTGGTGTTTTGGACAGCCTAACAAACCTGTGTTTCTGCTAGATTGTTTAACGAATGAATCATTCCCTAGATTTATATATAGTAACCAACCTGCTGATGCCAGAAATGTTCCATTTGGAGAGAATGCCAGACAGAGTACAGAACTCTTGTGGCCGGAGAGCAGACGTACAGATTTCCCTTCTTGTACACTCCAGAGTCTAACCGTCTTGTCACCAGACCCAGTCGCTATGTAGTTGGAGTTTGGATGGAACCTTACACACTGAAATAAAATAAATCCTTGTACACTTCCGTTCTTTCATTCGGGTCATAGGTATTTAAAGTGGACAATAGGGGTGAAATTGTTATTATCCTTCGGCCATTTACCCAATCGCAAAAAGTATGTTTTTTCCCAAATTGGAATGTCAAAATGTCCAATCCAAAAAGACATTTTTTAAAAAGATTTTTTAATATTACCGTATTTTACCTTGTATAGTACACAGCTTTTTTTTACTTCTTTTACGGTTTTCGAAATAAAGTGTAGATCTATTATAAAAAACATTTGCATATTTGAATTTCAAAAAATGGTGAAAATTTCCTCCCATGTTTTGTTATCCGCTTATCTATAAATTGTCAAATTTTACCGACATTACTTGTCAGCGAGAACGTTTTGATAGTTTTGAGAGTGAGGTAGTCTCTTTGATCTAACCGACAGTTACACAGTAAACATGTGTATGTCTCCGTCAGATAATGGAATGGCCCACATACACCTAGACTAAAAGTGGTTTTGCCTCGTTAAAACATTGTTTCAACTTGAATAGATACAGCTACAAGTATTTTTGGATGTTTAATTATAGCATGGTCTGTATTCAGTAATCGTGTATTAAATTGTTTTCAATGCTGGTTGATAATAACAATAAAATCTCACGATCATCAACTGTAATTAATGTCTGATTGCATCGCGAAAAACAAGCTTTTCGCCACAATTAAATTCTTTGTATCCTGCTGGCTGTTTTTAATTATCTTGATGCAGTTAGATAAAGTCATTGATCGTAATTTTTATTTTCATCGAACTGTTCACCTAGGAAATTGTGATGCGCATTATACACAGAAACAACTTTTATTTACCCAGGTTTGACCTCTGAGAACGGGGGTTGCGTATTATACATGGGTGCGCACTAAACACGGTAAAATACTGTATGTTGGTGGGAGATTATGAAATATAAAGAACAATTAAGCTTTTGTAATGTTTGGAATACGATGACGAAAATAAATATTTACAGTGTAGAATTCTGTATGGTAACCGTCATGAGACTTTTTCAAAATTTAAGAGCTGGAATGGCTCTATTCCAAAACAATGAAAAAGTAACACCGACGCCCCATAGTATAAAATTTCAAATTTCAATCGATTTACATAAATATCAGTAATTTTTACCAAACTTAAAGGGTTCGAACATAGGTCAAATACTTTTCAAGTTATGGCAGTTATGAACTTGGCTATGCTGCACTGCAGGTTAAAGTTTTATGAAAAGGGGCATAAAAGGGAAATGAAAGTTGAAGTTATTGGACATGAGTAACGACATTCTTTGGGGTAATGAAGATGTGTTGGAAGTTTCATGAAGAAACATCAAATATTTTTCTCAAGTTATGGCCAAGGTTAGGTTGCAGGTTAAAGTGTGACAGACGACGGAGTTTTTGTTAGATGGGAAATGTTGGGATGTTTCAAAATGAAAATAAAAAATTTACCACGGAGTATCATTTAATTGTAAAGGTCTATACCATGCTTCACTTCCTAGAGCTCTTGAATATTCCAAGATCGTCATATTATAGATTTTCATCATTTCTTGACAGAATTCTTGAAAACACTTGAGCTCTTGAATATTTCAAGATCGTCATATTATAGATTTTCATCATTTCTTGACAGAATTCTTGAAAACACTTTTTTTTTAAAAGGCAGTATAATATTTCAAATTGTATGACTACCGTTTATAACAGATGAAAAGTGCTATTTAAATGACAAATTTACTTACATCCACATCATATGTATGGCCAATGAAACTTCGAAGTGGGTATGTTCGCTCCGTTGTCCAAAGTTTGGCAGTCTGGTCATGTGAACACGTTGCAAAATAGTCACCAGTGGCACTAAAATAAAACACAAACAATCTACAGTTATTTACTTATGCCATTACTTATACAATTTATTACAAGCAGTCATAAAGTCAAAACTACTGATTTTTTTGAATGGTGTTTTACGTCAATGGTGTTTTACGTCAATTTTAACACATTTTAGGCCATATGTGACAGGCGATTTTTTGTGGTAGAGGCAAACCAGAACCAGTACTGTATACCTCCCACCATCTGTAAGAATTGACACTTCTCACTTTTAAGTTGACCTCCCAGTGGGATTCGAACCCGAGCGGTGATAGACGAAAAGGTTTACAGCGCAACGTTGTTAACCCCTCGACCACGGAGGAGCTCAAAACTACCGAACAGTCAATTTATATACGAGATTGTGCAATATGATAATTTATTGAATGTTTGTACCATTTTATGCAATTAGACACAAAGTTTTATTGCATATGCATTTACAAGCTCTGTTTACTTTCAATGCAGGAAACGTCAATAATCGCTCATACTGACGTGCAGTAAAGTCATATTGGGTGTGGAACTCGTTCGTGATTGGTGCAATTTTCTGTTCATGTTAAAGAAATTATGTGACGTGATGTAAACTATGTTGATTTCATTGTGAAAATTCCCACGATGTAACGACAATATGTTTGTTTCAAATAAATGTTTTTAGTGAAAATTAAATGTTACAACCTATTTTATTGTTCCAATTTAGAAATGCATCTGCAGTAAAAAGGTTATATGCACTCGTTCTTTTGCGCACAAATATTGCGCTCCTAAAGTCACGCAATATTAATATGCGAAATAATTTGTGCATATATCCCAATGCAAATCTAAGAAAAAATATGGAAAACTATACAGTGTTTATTATGGTCCTAAAATTATTTTTTTCGAGGGAGCAATTTTTTTATATTTTACTATGGATTTTCTTAAAACTGCAGTTACAACCTTCCAAATTTGTTTATAAATGCATTTATGGACTTGCCTTGTGTCCAGATCCCATACTGGATAGTTGTGTCCCCGGTATATGACAACATTCGCCTGCTTCTCGATGTCCCATAATCTCACTAAAACAGAACCAGAAAATTATAAATATAACCGAACCATACCTAACATTGGATTGTCCAAAACAGGAAGAGGAATGGTATTTTGGCTTACAAGAAGGATCTGTATGACTTTTAAGAATTAGATTTAATATGAAATAGTCGATACATAGCAAAGAAGCAGTTTACACTTGATTGTATCAGTTACGGCAAAGTACATGGGGAAGATGGAAGAAAATGTTAACCCTATTACTTACTTCAAGGGCATTCTAATGTAATTATAAATAACAAACAACCTGTGGTATCTTCCGAACAGGTTAGGAGATAGTTAGAGTCTGGCGTAAACCTGGCCTGGTAAATGCTGCCTAAATGGCCTTTCAATGTGATGCATTCTTGTTCTTTCTCAATTCTGTAAAAAAACGCAAAACAATGACTTTATTAAGGCAGAGCTCTTTAGTAGTTAGACAATGACCTCATACAATTAAAGAAACTAACCCGCCAAACAATGGAAAAATTACACTACAAAACTGTTTATCTAAACTCTATCCAGGCGTTCAGGTCATATAATAATGTATATGTGCAGATTATAAGTAAAGATTTATTCATGGGTTCTTAAAATAACCGCTATTGAATATGCGTAAAATGAATTATTAGTTTTGGGGTTTGGCCTGGCTAGTTAAAGCTCAGCCGAGCAATTCTTCGTTTTTGTGCCAAGCCTAATAAACTTGATAGTAAAAGGCACTGACACAATATTCTATTTATTATGTAGATTATCCACAATTTCTGTATGAATTACTGTTATTATCTATTTTGCAGAATGTTACGCTTATCGAGGATGCCGCTATGTTGTTGTTTTGTGTTTGTTTTATGACGTCAGATAACGTTACATACATGACGTCAGATAACTTTACGTACAGTATTAAACGCCTAGGGATTCTGCATAGATTTGCTATATTGGTTAGTGCCTAATAAAGCAAAATTTATTAGGTCACCCCTTTATTAGTCAGAAAAGTGCATATCTGCATGATAAATATATATACCTCGTTGTCATAGGTTTAGGAACTGTGTACAAAAGTTGTAAAATTTGGCTGTTGTTGGTGGGATAGCTACTTTAATGGGGTTTAATATGCTGATCAGCACAAATAAGGGGACATCTGAACACTAGAGACAGAATATAAGTAAGTGAATTGTTGTTTAACAGCTCATTAACACATTATCTTCAATTATTTAAAGTTCCCTAATACATAGGTGAGGGCCTCATCTTGGACTCAAGCCCTACTCTATTGTTTGGGGCGCTTGTTTCAGCCAAAGGTTATTTGGACTTCTCAGACAAAATTCATCTACTACCTAAATAAGTTGTATATCTGTGAAACAGACATTTTCAGTGGTAAATAAAAACATCTTACTTTTCAAAATCGATTGAGAAATAAAAAATTCATGCGCGGAAGTTGTTTTTGATGGGTCATTTTCAATGCAAAATACTGCTGGATGAAATTTTTTAAAAATTATATTTTTTACAATTTTTATCCAAAAATGGTTCTAAATATTAATAAATTAAGACTCCCTGAAAGTTTTATAGCAAAATATGAAGGCTATCTGAAGTTATTTGAAATTTCATAATTTTCGGCTGTCCAGACTTGGATACAAGGACCTTAAGTTAACGTCCCGATCCAAAGGACAGATTTCGCTCAGAGGACAAACATGAATACAAGGACCTTACAGTTAACGTCCCGATCCAAAGGACAGATTCTGCTCAGAGGACAAACTTGGATGTAAGGACCTTACAGTTAACGTCCCGATCAAAAGGACAGATTCTGCTCAGCAACAAACATGGATACAAGGACCTTACAGTTAACGTCTCGATCCAAAGGACAGATTCTGCTCAGAGCACAAACATGGATACAAGGACCTTACAGTAAACGTCCGGATGCAAAGGACAGATTCTGCTCAGAGGACAAAGTTGGATACAAGGACCTTAAGTTAACGTCCTGATCCGAAGGACAGATTCTGCTCAGAGCACAAACTTGGATACAAGGACCTTAAGTTAACGTCCCGATCCAGAGGACAGATTCTGCTTAGAGGACAAACTTGGATACAAGGACCTTAAGTTAACGTCCCGATCCAAAGGACAGATTCTGCTCAGAGGACAAACTTGGATACAAGGACCTTACAGTTAACGTCTCGATCCAAAGGACAGATTCTGCTCAGAGCACAAACTTGGATACAAGGACCTTACAGTAAACGTCCGGATCCAAAGGACAGATTCTGCTCAGAGCACAAACTTGGATACAAGGACCTTAAGTTAACGTCCCGATCCGAAGGACAGATTCTGCTCAGAGGACAAACTTGGATACAAGGACCTTACAGTTAACGTCTCGATCCAAAGGACAGATTCTGCTCAGAGGACAAAGTTGGATACAAGGACCTTACAGTTAACGTCCCGATCCAAAGGACAGATTCTGCTCAGAGGACAAACATGGATACAAGGACCTTAAGTTAACGTCCTGATCCGAAGGACAGATTCTGCTCAGAGCACAAACTTGGATACAAGGACCTTAAGTTAACGACCCGATCCAAAGGACAGATTCTGCTCAGAGGACAAACTTGGATGCAAGGACCTTACAGTTAACGTCTCGATCCAAAGGACAGATTCTGCTCAGAGGACAAAGTTGGATACAATGACCTTACAGTTAACGTCCCGATCCAAAGGACAGATTCTGCTCAGAGGACAAACATGGATACAAGGACCGTAAGTTAACGTCCCGATCCGAAGGACAGATTCTGCTCAGAGGACAAACTTGGATACAAGGACCTTACAGTTAACGTCCCGATCCAAAGGACAGATTCAGCTCAGAGGACAAACTTGGATACAAGGACCTTACAGTTAACGTCCCGATCCAAAGGACAGATTCTGCTCAGAGGACAAACTTGGATACAAGGACCTAACAGTTAACGTCCCGATCCAAAGGACAGATTCTGCTCAGAGCACAAACTTGGATACAAGGACCTTACAGTTAACGTCCCGATCCAAAGGACAGATTCTGCTCAGAGGACAAACATGGATACAAGGACCTTAAGTTAACGTCCCGATCCAAAGGACAGATTCTGCTCAGAGGACAAACATGGATACAAGAACCTTAAGTTAATGTCCCGATCCAAAGGACAGATTCTGCTCAGAGCACAAACTTGGATACAAGGACCTTAAGTTAACGTCCCGATCCAAAGGACAGATTCTGCTCAGAGCACAAACTTGGATACAAGGACCTTAAGTTAACGTCCCGATCCAAAGGACAGATTCTGCTCAGAGGACAAACTTGGATGCAAGGACCTTACAGTTAACGACCCAATCCAAAGGACAGATTCTGCTCAGAGGCTGACTTGGATACAAGGACCTTAAAGTTAATGTCCCGATCCAAAGGACAGATTCAGCTCAGAGGACAAACTTGGATACAAGGTCCTTACAGTTAACGTCCCGATCCAAAGGACAGATTCTGCTCAGAGGACAAACATGGATACAAGAACCTTAAGTTAATGTCCCAAACCAAATGACAGATTCTGCTCAGAGCACAAACTTGGATACAAGGACCTTAAGTTAACGTCCCGATCCAAAGGACAGATTCTGCTCAGAGGACAAACTTGGATGCAAGGACCTTACAGGTAACGTCCCAATCCAAAGGACAGATTCTGCTCAGAGGACAAACTTGGATACAAGGACCGTACAGTTAACGTCCCGATCCAAAGGACAGATTCTGCTCAGAGGACAAACTTGTATACAAGGACCTTACAGTTAACGTCTCCATCCAAAGAACAGATTCTGCTCAGAGGACAAACTTGGATACAAGGTCCTTACAGTTAACGTCCCGATCCAAAGGACAGATTCTGCTCAGAGGACAAACATGGATACAAGAACCTTAAGTTAATGTCCCGATCCAAAGGACAGATTCTGCTCAGAGCACAAACTTGGATACAAGGACCTTACAGTTAACGTCCCGATCCAAAGGACAGATTCTGCTCAGAGCACAAACTTGGATACAAGGACCTTACAGTTAACGTCCCGATCCAAAGGACAGATTCTGCTCAGAGCACAAACTTGGATACAATGACCTTACAGTTAACGTCCTGATCCAAAGGACAGATTCTGCTCAGAGCACAAAGTTGGATACAAGGACCTTAAGTTAATGTCCCGATCCAAAGGACAGATTCTGCTCAGAGCACAAACTTGGATACAAGGACCTTACAGTTAACGTCCTGATCCAAAGGACAGATTCTGCTCGAGCACAAACTTGGATACAAGGACCTTACAGTTAACGTCCTGATCCAAAGGACAGATTCTGCTCAGAGGACAAACTTGGATACAATGACCTTACAGTTAACGTCCCGATCCAAAGGACAGATTCTGCTCAGAGGACAAACTTGGATACAAGGACCTTACAGTTAACGTCCTGATCCAAAGGACATGGCAAAGAAATTAAGTGCCTTGCCCATGGACCTGTCGAGGAAACCCAATGGCACCAGTGAAGCTTAAACCTCGATCTCAGGATTCAATCACTGTGGCATGCCAGCTTCTCGATGGATTATGAAATGGTTATGCTCTTAGTCTTATAAGTGATTCTACTCATTGACAAACTTATATAATTTCCGTCAAACAATTTGGTGAATTTTCAATATTGTTTATTAAAGTTATCAATGAACAAGAATGTATCCCGACTATGGATGACATACAGAATGCCATCACAAAATCGAGAGCCCAAACCTACATTTTCTTATCTTCATCCTCCTCTTCCCCAGTTTCCAGGTAGTCTGCTGCCAGGTGTATCACTGTGGGCCCGTCGTTCTGGTTGGCAGGTGGAAACAACCCAGGCATGAGTCTCCACACCCGAGTACAGTGGTCCTCAAAACCTCCACTCAGAAAGGTATTGTTTGGCGAGGTGGATGCGCAGCATAACCTGCATCAAAAGTGTGTACTGAATACAAAAGCGAGGTAACTTTGTGTATCAGAGCATCTAAATTGAGAGTATGTTCATCATTTAATACTCGGTATTAAACAAACAATTTTTTTTTAGAATTTTAAAAAGGAAAAATGTTAATTTTGACAAGAATTGACAAAAAAATATGTTAAACACAATCGTTAAACACAATCATCTCTCCATACTGATGCAGTGAAAGATTAACCTGATGGTTGATAATCAATTTATAATGGACTTCCCGAAAGAGACGCAACTCACGCCAATAACAAATGTCTTTTAAAATGTTACACATTATCTTAAATGTAAATGTAATGATTAACAAATAAGCGATTTCATTTTACTAACAAATGGAAAATCTTGTAACTGTCACATTTTTATTTTTAAAGCAAGATAAATAGTAAATTAAAAAAAAAAGTTCTTAAAATAGGCATGATAATGCCAATTCACATAATTTTATAACTTTTCAGATCAGTTGATGGTTGAAGACAGTGTTATATAATTGGTACCGAAAAACGGTACCATTCCAATGACTAAAAGTATGTTTTTTTCCCAACTGGAGTGAAAAAAATTCCCAACAAAAAAGAAAGAAAAAAAAGAAGATTTTTATTATTTAATACCATGTTTACATGGATACTTTAAAGGGACCTGTCCACAAGTAAGCAGACATTGAATATAACCAAATGACTGTCTGATTTTTATTCAGTGAAATGCATACATGAAAACATGAGTTTAGACCCAAATAAGTCTGCAGTAAATTAATACATCCGTGAGTTTAAAAAACGCAAGAGTTTTATATTTTGTTTGTAAACAATGCAGTCCCGTAATATTTACATTTTGTGCTTATCCATTAGCACAGTGTAATTTTTAGTTTGGGCTGTGAGTTCAAGTTCACGAAGAGGTACTTCTTTTTCTGTACCGCTATTGAGTTCGTCAACTAATATTGCTTTTATTTAGTAAATATTTAATAATGGTTACTGAGTACTGTTTGTCAACGTAATTATTGTGCATTTTATAAGCTAATAGTTGCGGACCTTGTCCCTTTAAACAGAAGAAGGGGAAAATATATACTTTTAGGGGAAGATAATGAAATGGTGAAAAATATCGCTGGAAAGAGACCTAAATCAGTATCAGACACAACTATACATATATATAAACGTGGGTTTTATTTTGGTGACTGATATAAATGTACGGATCTTCCCACAAGATGGCTGTGTGTTCCTTTAAGACATGTTTTCACACACACATAATTATATCAAAACGTCTTATTTTCAACATAATATCTGGAATGAAGAATTTCACCATTTAAAACATAGCTTGTTTATAAAGAACTGTTACCAAAATGCTTGGTGTTCATTCATCTTTAATATAAAGATTTTTATATTCCATTTATTTACTATTTGGCAGCTGTAAATCTCTGGATACTTATTTCAAACATATGATGAATTCTATCATATCTATGCAATTCAAATATTAAATATAATGTTATCAATTAATTACAGAAATGAAATTGCCAAACCAAATTATTCCTTTGAGCTGTACGTATAAATGACTGTTCAAGCGACCTTCCCTGACCTTTCCTGACCTCCATGATGAGCAGTTTGAAAGTAGACACTGTTTTCAGGGATACGGAATATTTACACGATAAATGAGCAATGTTTACCCACGATATAAATTGAGCAAGGTGTAGAAACATAATGATGGCAGACCAGGTGGCCCGTATCTGACCTCCTTGATGAATGAATGGTGTTTTACGGCACGTCGACACAAAAATAGGTCATATTGTGTGCAAAAACTGATGAAAGATGAAGAAATGAAATAGTAAATAAAAATTAATGTAAATATTTAATATATACAAGATATAAAGATAAAACTATTTACAAATAAGGGATGATATGGTAGTAATATAAACTATGTATAAATGTAAATCAATAAATTCCCGTCAACAGGTGTATAAACAAGTAAATATATATACGATCATATTATAATGATTTATAAAGTCTGATTATTATAATGATTTATATAGTCTGATTACCCTTAGGAAATCTAAAACAAGACTAAAACCCACAGTCTCAAACAACCCTCCCACAGCACCAACACTGTTGTACCTTTGACGCATAGGATCAAAGTCTACACATTCCAACAAGATGCGTTTGACCGTTAATGGTGCAAAGCAGGGTATACATTCTGGTAATTGCCCACCTTGTAATAAATATGAATGAGTACGTGTATGCCCTATCTTGCACCACCTCCGTGATGAATCTGTTCAATTAAAGACCCAGTTGTCATGGATACAGAATGTATATACAATATTAGCAATGCTTACCCCTGATAGGCATTCAGAAAGGTGTAGAAACATATTGACGGCAGACCAGGTGGCCCCTCTCTGACCTCCTTGATCACCTGTTTGAGACTGGTCAGCGCCTGGTCATTACGAACGACCTTGTTGTCAGGGATACACGCTGGAGATATGGGCTGTTGACCTTTATTTTCGGGCTTGTCATCTCTTAGGCCAAGAGTTGAAGTTGTCTCACTTTTGACTATAATGTACGAAATAATAATACTCACATATATACTTATAATTAACACGTCCAAATGTCCTTCTATTTTCAATGTAAATATGTCATACTTCTGATTAAAAAAATAAACTACAGCTGTAAACTTTTGCCGATATGTTTGCGTGTTGTTAAGCAAAAGGAATTCATTTTATATTCTGAAAGAAGAAAAAGATGTTCTATTTACTAGTAGCCAATTTTAGAACCCAGCATTTCAACTTTCATTGAAAATCAACAAAATGAAGTCCATAGGCTAAAATATTTCACATTTATGCATTACATGATTATTTTTATTTTTTAAATCAACAACAAATAATGCAAACGAAATACAGTTATAGTACTTTTTTACCAGCCAATAATACTCAATGGGTGTGTTGCAGCCAATAATACTCAATGGGTGTGTTGCAGCCAATAATACTCAATGGGTGTGTTGCAGCCAATAATACCCAATGGATGTGTTGCAGCCAATAATACTCAATGGGTGTGTTGCAGCCAATAATACTCAATGGGTGTGTTGCAGCCAATAATACTCAATGGGTGTGTTGCAGCCAATAATACTCAATGGGTGTGTTGCAGCCAATAATACTCAATGGGTGTGTTGCAGCCAATAATACTCAATGGGTGTGTTGCAGCCAATAATACTCAATGGGTGTGTTGCAGCCAATAATACTCAATGGGTGTGTTGCAGCCAATAATACTCAATGGGTGTGTTGCAGCCAATAATACTCAATGGGTGTGTTGCAGCCAATAATACTCAATGGGTGTGATGCTTATAAGTTTTGACGAGTATACCAAGTTATACCATTTATTATACTCATAGTGAGATCACTGAATGAAATGAATCAAACTCTTTCCTAAAAACTAAAAGCTGGATAAATTTCAAGCTGATGTTCTGTGTATTAAATTTAATTGACTTGAATTAAATAAATCAGGCAAATAATTCACTGACTGTATTAACAAAGAACTATATGCGCGTATGAATAATAGCGAAAGAATAGAATTTAATGGCTAAATGCAACACTGCTGTTACTAGATACAAATGAAGAAGAAGATACAACACTGTTGTGCTGAACCATCGACTGACAGTGAAATGGGCAGATTAAAATTAGGCTTTGAGTTTGGCTTACTGTACGAGTCAATTAGTGATATCTGAATATCTCAATAGTGTTAACTGTACACTGTACGTGAGACATGCAATTAGATCAATAAGGCTTTAGTTTTGGCCTATTGAACATGCATGAGTCAAAAAGTGATCTCTGAATATCTCAATAGTGTACGTGAGACATGCAATTAGATCAATATGGCTTTAGTTTTGGCCTATTGAACATGCATGAGTCAAAAAGTGATCTCTGAATATCTGAACAGTGTTAACTTACATGTACACTGTACGTGAGACATGCAATTAGATCAATAAGGCTTTAGTTTTGGCCTATTGAACATGTATGAGTCAAAAAGTGATCTCTGAATATCTCAATAGTGTTAACTTACATGTACACTGTACATGAGGCATGCAATTAGATCAATAAGGCTTTAGTTTTGGCCTATTGAACATGTACGAGTCAAAAAGTGATCTCTGAATATCTCAATAGTGTTAACTTACATGTACACTGTATGTGAGACATGCAATTAGATCAATAAGGCTTTAGTTTTGGCCTATTGAACATGTACGAGTCAAAAAGTGATCTCTGAATATCTCAATAGTGTTAACTTACATGTACACTGTACGTGAGACATGCAATTAGATCAATAAGGCTTTAGTTTTGGCCTATTGAACATGTACGAGTCAAAAAGTGAACTCTGAATATCTCAATAGTGTTAACTTACATGTACACTGTACATGAGGCATGCAATTAGATCAATAAGGCTTTAGTTTTGGCCTATTGAACATGTACGAGTCAAAAAGTGATCTCTGAATATCTCAATAGTGTTAACTTACATGTACACTGTATGTGAGACATGCAATTAGATCAATAAGGCTTTAGTTTTGGCCTATTGAACATGTACGAGTCAAAAAGTGATCTCTGAATATCTCAATAGTGTTAACTTACATGTACACTGTACGTGAGACATGCAATTAGATCAATAAGGCTTTAGTTTTGGCCTATTGAACAT
Source organism: Cyrtodaria siliqua (assembly GCA_037043455.1). Taxonomy (NCBI): domain Eukaryota; kingdom Metazoa; phylum Mollusca; class Bivalvia; order Adapedonta; family Hiatellidae; genus Cyrtodaria; species Cyrtodaria siliqua. Next base: position 9,197 of record JAWPHD010005665.1, on the reverse strand, counting down.
GTACGAGTCAAAAAGTGAACTCTGAATATCTCAATAGTGTTAACTTACATGTACACTGTACGTGAGACATGCAATTAGATCAATAAGGCTTTAGTTTTGGCCTATTGAACATGTACGAGTCAAATAGTGATCTCTGAATATCTCAATAGTGTTAACTTACATGTACACTGTACGTGAGACATGCAATTAGATCAATAAGGCTTTAGTTTTGGCCTATTGAACATGTACGAGTCAAAAAGTGATCTCTGAATATCTGAATAGTGTTAACTTACATGTACACTGTACGTGAGACATGCAATTAGATCAATAAGGCTTTAGTTTTGGCCCATTGAACATGCATGAGTCAAAAAGTGATCTCTGAATATCTCAATAGTGTACGTGAGACATGCAATTAGATCAATATGGCTTTAGTTTTGGCCTATTGAACATGTACGAGTCAAAAAGTGATCTCTGAATATCTCAATAGTGTACGTGAGACATGCAATTAGATCAATAAGGCTTTAGTTTTGGCCTTTTGAACATGCATGAGTCAAAAAGTGATCTCTGAATATCTCAATAGTGTACGTGAGACATGCAATTAGATCAATAAGGCTTTAGTTTTGGCCTATTGAACATGTACGAGTCAAATAGTGATCTCTGAATATCTCAATAGTGTTAACTGAACTTACATGTACACTGTACGTGAGACATGCAATTAGATCAATAAGGCTTTTGTTTTGGCCTATTGAACATGTACGAGTCAAATAGTGATCTCTGAATATCTCAATAGTGTTAACTTAACTTACATGTACACTGTACGTGAGACATGCAATTAGATCAATAAGGCTTTAGTTTTGGCCCATTGAACATGCATGAGTCAAAAAGTGATCTCTGAATATCTCAATAGTGTACGTGAGACATGCAATTAGATCAATATGGCTTTAGTTTTGGCCTATTGAACATGCATGAGTCAAAAAGTGATCTCTGAATATCTCAATAGTGTACGTGAGACATGCAATTAGATCAATAAGGCTTTAGTTTTGGCCTATTGAACATCGAGGGCTTGGCGCAAGACTGGTCTAACTCACTTTTTGCAAACTTTTCAGGAGAAGCAAAAAACTGATTATATTCTTGGAAAATTAGATGACAAACATGGAAATAAGAATTTTTATTATAAATCCCTCAAGTAATTTCTTAGTTAATTCAAAAAATATAAATATTAATAGGAAATAGGTAATTAGAGAGTTACACTTATTTTGCGCTCAAATTTTCAGTGCAAAACTGGTCTAACTTGAGATAGACTTGTTTTGCACTGAAATTTCAGGAGTAATTTCAGTGCAAAACAAGTCCAACTTGAGATAGACTTGTTTTGCATTGAAATTTGTGTGCAAAACCAGTCCAACTCATGATATTATTAGTTTTGGTTGTTTAATGCCTTTGTTTAATGTACCTATACATTTTTTACCCCCAATGTTTCCCCACCCTCCAGCGGAGAGCACTGAGCATACCCTGCGGGAAATTAGACAAATGTAAAAACAGTTTATAATCCCCATGCCTATGAGCAACATCATGTCCAAATCCCCAGTGTCTACCAGTATACTCAATATTAAATATCCCCATGTTTGTATCAGGTTTTGTCTAATTCCCTACCCTACAGGTGTCACCATTGATGGTATGATGCCCCCTCCTGCCCCACTGTTGACAGGTTCATAATTTAAAAGTGTACCTGGTACATAACTGTTGTTATTTATTTTATTTTTTATTTATTGTAAACCCATTTCTGACCATATTTAACTTTTTATATTTGCAATATTTGCATATTTTCAGATATTTCGCATATGTTTGTTGGTTATAAAACTTTTTTTCGTGCAGAGCTCAAACTCATATTCAAAATGTGTTCATATTCAACATATTTTTCAGCCCAAATTTGTACCAAAAGAAATATTCTAGAATTTATAATTATTGTGTTACTTGAGCATTGACTTTACTGTACTGCAAAAGACAATAAAACCAGGACCCAGGATTTAAAACTGTTTCACAGTGCTCTATATTAAGAATTATTGCTCAACTAGGTAATTATAAATTCTAGCATTCTTTTCTGTTAGTAACCCACCCATGAGTACAAATCTTATGGTGTTATGTTTTATGCATTACTGCACAAGTTATACCATTTACATGCATTTTACCTAATCAGATGTTTGTATTTTTGACTTAGTTTCATCCTCAAGTGCTAGGAATATGTAATTATAAAAGGAAGGCTAATCATCAGAATAAGTAATCATGCAGTTTTAAAACTTTATGGAAGCATTGTAAGTTGATTTAATATTAACAATAGAGTTTCAACAGTGAAACATTTACATCTTGACCCTCTGTGGTAATGGTTTACCATCAATGGATTAAAAAATCCTGAAAGAAATAATATATAGAGTTTAATTAACATTGTTGTCATGATACGGGAAATAATTCCCGATTGAGAACGATTCTTGCGATATAGAAACGAGTGCGCATTAATGAAATGATTACCACTTTGACTATTCCTCGGTTGATAATCATTCTCTTGGAGTGAATATTCTTACTACCCATCTCTCATGGTTGTGATTCTTATATATTATTATACCTATGTACTATAATCCCCATAGACATGGACTTTTTCACTACCTGCCTTATATGGTGAATCAAACTATCAGCTGATATCAAACATACTATCAGTGATAGTAACTATTTCTTTGGTAGGCATACATATTGTAGAGGGTGTCATTCTCAGCTTTAGTCCACATAGGGTTAGTAGAGTGTGATAGTAGTACACATACTAGTATGATAACATAGATTTCATATTCATGAGAATGGGATACAAAGAATTCATTTTCACAAGTGATTATCAACTTCGACTCTGCCTCAGTCATTAATCATTCCTTCAGGGTGAAATTTCTTACCATCTCCCTCTAATGAATGTGAAATTTATAAACTGCTGTTTCATGATGTTGTTAAATACATGTACATTCTTACTCCGATTCATCAGCCGATTCTAACTCCGACTTGTGTCTTAATGAACAATGCAATGGATGATGAACCTGTGGGATTACATTCCTTCTACATGCACAGTACTAATGCCTTGTATTTGGCAGCTGACACTGTTTGGGGCTGGTTAACACAATACAGTGGTTGGACTGATGGTATTGTAAAGGCATTGATGTTTTGTGATCTCACAGCCCATGTATTTCTGTGGTGATCACCGAGATCACCGAGATTGACAGGGTTGACGGTGTATACTAATTTAGAAAACAGATAAAAATGCCATATTTTACCTACATGATCTGTATCCACATTTCAAAAAACATTATTTACCCCCCAAAAGTAATCCAAGATACAATCTGTGTCCACATTTCCAAAAACTTGATATTTTACCCCACAAAAGAATCCAAGCCACATTTTCTTAGTATTTATCCCCAAAAGAAACCCTTTTCCCCGGAATAAAGCTTCCATGTATCACATTATTACAACTTTTAAAATGAGGACAGTGTCCACATTTTCAAAAATACACTTTTCTTAAGAAAAATATATTTTTTTAATGAGGACACACTGCCTTATAGAGCCGTGTCCACATTTGCAAAAATACTCTTTTCTTAGGACAAACGTCTTCTTTTTTTTATGAGGACACCGCCTTATAGAGCCGTGTCCACGTTTTCAAAAATACACTTTTCTTAAGAAAAACATTTTTTTTTTAATGTGGACACACCGCCTTAGAGAGCCATGTTCCAATTTTTAAAAATACACTTTTCTTAGGAAAAACATTTTTTTTTTTAATGTGGACACGCCGCCTTATAGAGCCGTGTCCTCATTTTCAAAAATACACTTTTCTTAGGAAAAACGTCTTCTTGTTTTTTTAATGAGGACACCGCCTTTTAGAGCCGTGTCCACATTTGCAAAAATACTCTTTTCTTAGGACAAACGTCTTCTTTTTTTTATGAGGACATCGCCTTATAGAGCCGTGTCCACGTTTTCAAAAATACACTTTTCTTAAGAAAAACATTTTTTTTTTTAATGTGGACACACCACCTTAGAGAGCCATGTCCCAATTTTTAAAAATACACTTTTCTTATGAAAAACACATTTTTTTTAATGGGGACACACCACCTTAGAGAGCCATGTTCACATTTTCAAAAATACACCTTTCTAAGGAAAAGCATATTTTTTGAAAATATGGACCTACTCCTTATAGAGCCTTGTCCCCATTTCCAAAATTTCATTTTTCTTAAGAAAAACTTGTTTTTTTAATGGGGAAACACCTCCTTTTATAGAGCCTTATCCACATTTTCAAAAATACGCTTCATGAAAAGTTTCTATTTGTGTTATACCAATGTTTGAATGTGTTTATCCTTTGCAAAACATGGAAAAAAACTGAGGTGCAAAATTGAGTTACTTAAATTGAGACAGTGCCACAAGTTTGTCATCACAACATAATAAATTATGATATCATTACTATTAATTACAATAAAGCTAATAAGCTAATTGGTAATAAGTTTGCTAGTTTGGGTACAAAATAAGTCTATCTCAGATCTTGTTCAATAATTTCAATGCAAAACAAGTCCAACTCAAGTTAGACCTGTTTTGCCTCTATGAAATTGGTTGTTCTGAGATAAACTTATTTGTTATTTAATAATAAAATCAATAATAAGTTGAAAATGACAATTTTTTTTTTACATAATATGTATTTCATCTTTTATATTTCAAAACTGCAAAAAAGTGATTTTGTGAAAAAAAGTGAGTTAGACCAGTCTTGCGCCAAGCCCTCGACATGTACGAGTCAAATAGTGATCTCTGAATATCTCAATAGTGTTAACTTAACTTACATGTACACTGTACGTGAGACATGCAATTAGATCAATAAGGCTTTAGTTTTGGCCTATTGAACATGTACGAGTCAAAAAGTGATCTCTGAATATCTCAATAGTGTTAACTTACATGTACACTGTACGTGAGACATGCAATTAGATCAATAAGGCTTTAGTTTTGGCCTATTGAACATGTACGAGTCAAAAAGTGATCTCTGAATATCTCAATAGTGTTAACTTACATGTACACTGTACATGAGACATGCAATTAGATCAATAAGGCTTTAGTTTTGGCCTACTGAACATGTATGAGTCAAAAAGTGATCTCTGAATGTCTGAATAGTGTTAACTTACATGTACACTGTATGTGAGACATGCAATTAGATCAATAAGGCTTTAGTTTTGGCCTATTGATCATGTACGAGTCAAAAAGTGATCTGAATATCTGAATAGTGTTAACTTACATGTACACTGTACGTGAGACATGCAATTAGATCAATAAGGCTTTAGTTTTGACCTATTGAACATGTATGAGTCAAAAAGTGATCTATCTGAATAATGTTAACACTACATGTACACTGTACGTGAGACATGCAATTAGATCAATAAGGCTTTAGTTTTGGCCTATTGAACATGTATGAGTCAAAAAGTGATCTCTGAATATCTGAATAGTGTTAACTTACATGTACACTGTATGTGAGACATGCAATTAGATCAATAAGGCTTTAGTTTTGACCTATTGAACATGTACGAGTCAAAAAGTGATCTCTGAATATCTGAATAGTGTTCATTTACATGTACACTGTACGTGAGACATGCAATTAGATCAATAAGGCTTTAGTTTTGGCCTATTGAACATGTACGAGTCAAAAAGTGATCTCTGAATATCTGAATAGTGTTGACTTACATGTACACTGTACGTGAGACATGCAATTAGATCAATAAGGCTTTAGTTTTGGCCTATTGAACATGTATGAGTCAAAAAGTGATCTCTGAATATCTCAATAGTGTTAACTTACATGTACACTGTACGTGAGACATGCAATTAGATCAATAAGGCTTTAGTTTTGGCCTATTGAACATGTACGAGTCAAAAAGTGATCTCTGAATATCTCAATAGTGTTAACTTACATGTACACTGTACGTGAGACGTGCAATTAGATCAATAAGCCTTTAGTTTTGGCCTATTGAACATGTACGAGTCAAAAAGTGATCTCTGAATATCTCAATAGTGTTCATTTACATGTACACTGTACGTGAGACGTGCAATTAGAACAATAAGGCTTTAGTTTTGGCCTATTGAACATGTACGAGTCAAAAAGTGATCTCTGAATATCTCAATAGTGTTAACTTACATGTACACTGTACGTGAGACATGCAATTAGATCAATAAGCTTTAGTTTTGGCCTATTGAACATGTACGAGTCAAAAAGTGATCTCTGAATATCTCAATAGTGTTAACTTACATGTACACTGTACGTGAGACGTGCAATTAGATCAATAAGCCTTTAGTTTTGGCCTATTGAACATGTACGAGTCAAAAAGTGATCTCTGAATATCTCAATAGTGTTCATTTACATGTACACTGTACGTGAGACGTGCAATTAGAACAATAAGGCTTTAGTTTTGGCCTATTGAACATGTACGAGTCAAAAAGTGATCTCTGAATATCTCAATAGTGTTAACTTACATGTACACTGTACGTGAGACATGCAATTAGATCAATAAGGCTTTAGTTTTGGCCTATTGAACATGTACGAGTCAAATAGTGATCTCTGAATATCTCAATAGTGTTAACTTAACTTACATGTACACTGTACGTGAGACATGCAATTAGATCAATAAGGCTTTAGTTTTGGCCTATTGAACATGTACGAGTCAAATAGTGATCTCTGAATATCTCAATAGTGTTAACTTAACTTACATGTACACTGTACGTGAGACATGCAATTAGATCAATAAGGCTTTAGTTTTGGCCTATTGAACATGTATGAGTCAAAAAGTGATCTCTGAATATCTCAATAGTGTTAACTTACATGTACACTGTACGTGAGACATGCAATTAGATCAATAAGGCTTTAGTTTTGGCCTATTGAACATGTACGAGTCAAAAAGTGATCTCTGAATATCTGAATAGTGTTCATTTACATGTACACTGTACGTGAGACATGCAATTAGATCAATAAGGCTTTAGTTTGGCCTACTGAACATGTACGAGTCAAAAAGTGATCTCTGAATATCTGAATAGTGTTGACTTACATGTACACTGTACGTGAGACATGCAATTAGATCAATAAGGCTTTAGTTTGGCCTACTGAACATGTACGAGTCAAAAAGTGATCTCTGAATATCTCAATAGTGTTAACTTAACTTACATGTACACTGTACGTGAGACATGCAATTAGATCAATAAGGCTTTAGTTTTGGCCTATTGAACATGTATGAGTCAAATAGTGATCTCTGAATATCTCAATAGTGTTAACTTAACTTACATGTACACTGTACGTGAGACATGCAATTAGATCAATAAGGCTTTAGTTTTGGCCTATTGAACATGTATGAGTCAAAAAGTGATCTCTGAATATCTCAATAGTGTTAACTTACATGTACACTGTACGTGAGACATGCAATTAGATCAATAAGGCTTTAGTTTGGGCCTATTGAACATGTACGAGTCAAAAAGTGATCTCTGAATATCTGAATAGTGTTCATTTACATGTACACTGTACGTGAGACATGCAATTAGATCAATAAGGCTTTAGTTTGGCCTACTGAACATGTACGAGTCAAAAAGTGATCTCTGAATATCTGAATAGTGTTGACTTACATGTACACTGTACGTGAGACATGCAATTAGATCAATAAGGCTTTAGTTTGGCCTACTGAACATGTACGAGTCAAAAAGTGATCTCTGAATATCTGAATAGTGTTAACTTACATGTACACTGTACGTGAGACATGCAATTAGATCATTTGACCTATTGAACATGTATGAGTCAAATAGTGATCTCTGAATATGTATATAGCTGTTACAGGTACACTGTACGCATCCTTAGACAGAGACATACAATTAGATATAAAGCAGAGCAAGAGTCATTCTGAACTTGTGGATATATACCTGTCCACATTAGGCCAAATAACAAAATGCATTGTTATCTGTAACTCAACCAACTTCTCCCCACACAAACACCACCACCAAAAAAATCTACCTCCTGTTTTTTCTTAACCTTTACTACATGATATCGATGTGACAGCTGAGTGAATTTGTTGTGCCATAACACCACTAAAACTATGCTGTGTTGTATTGCCTACATTTGTAAATTATAAGTTATAGAAAGGCCTTTTTTTTTAATAACTTGGTTTACGGATCCGCCGAGTCTAATTTTCCCGTTTTTGAAAAAAAAATTAAATTGTACTTTTTACTTTTTTTTCTTTTTTTTTAATTTTTTTTTTTTTTCCCACTCGTGTCAAGGACTTGAATTCCGTGCACGTTTTTCCCGCTATATTCGTTTGTTGTATCCTGCATTTGTTGTCATTCATTCAAGTAGACGTGCTCGGTTATCTAAAGTATGCTATTAAACATGGATTTCGATAGGGATCTACGAAAGGTGACGTTCGATTTTTTATTCTCTCCCCCTTTTTTACTTAAAACATCAACATTTTGCTTGTAATTTTTTCTCTCAATTCCCCCCCCCCCCCCCCCCCCCCCCCCCCCGAGTAATTTTATTTTTATTTTTATTTCGACCTCCTCACGTAATTTTTCCAGAAAAAATCCGCAAACCAAGTTATTAAAAAAAAAGGCCAAACTAACCCAACAAAAAAAAGAAAAATTATACTGCAAAACCATTTATCAAAACTCTATCCAGGTGTTCAGGTCATATAATAATGCATATGTGCTAATAAAAAGTGTAGTTTTATTCACAGGTTCTTAAAATATCCGTGATTGAATATGTGTAAAATGAATTATGAGTTGGCTCCAGTTTTGGGGTTTGGCTTGGCTGGTTAAAGCCGCTTGTATTGGGTCTATAGAGTTTAGATTCTCAAAATATGTAAGTCATTTATATACCTCGTTGTCATTAGGTTTAGAAACGGTGTATATATGTTGCACAGTTTGGCTGCTGTTGGCGAGATAGCTACTTTACGTGGTGTAATATATAATTTAAACGTGAAGCACCAACAGTGGTGCGAACGCTAGATTGCGAATTCAACATTTTAACTGAATCTAAAGTAAAAAAGGGGGGATAATTCACGTAAAATACAAGACAGAGTTATGGTTCTTGTCATATAGCATTGTGTAATGATAATGAACATGTGTGCCAACATTCAAAGCTTTCAAAGATTTCCTTTTGGAGAAATGAGAAAAAACAAAATCTTTTAACAAAAACC